>VWZX01004973.1:0-14493 GCA_013399015.1 Galbula dea
AAATAGTTCTGTTCTAACTCAAACTAAGACAAGCATAAGAAGTTCCATTTAAAGGTAAGGAGAAACTTGTTTACTTTGAGAGTGGTGGAGCATTGGAACAGACTGCCTAGGAAGGTGGTGGAGTCCCCATCTCTTGAGACATTCAAAACCCTCCTGGATGCCATCATGTGCAACATGCTCTAGGAGTCTGGGGAGGTCCCAACTGACTGGAAGCAGGCAAATGTTGTTCGGATTTTCAAGAAGGGCAACAGAAATGACCCTGGTAACTACAGACCTGTCAGTCTCAGTTCTGTGCCTGGCAAAACTATGGAGAAGATTTTTCTGGGAGCTGTGGATAAGCATCTGACAGACAATGCTGTTATTGGTCATAGCCAGCATGGGTTTATGAAGGGAAATCATGCTTAACAAACTTGATTTCCTTTTATGACAAGATTATCTATCTAGTGGACCAAGGAAGACCAGTAGATGTCATCTTTTTGGATGTCAATAAGGCTTTTGATACTGTCTCCCACAGCATCCTACTGGACCAATTGTCAAATATACAGCTAGAAAAGAACATCACAAGGTGGGTACACAACTGGCTGAGGGGTCGAGCTCAAAGGGTTATAGTAAATGGAGCTACATCGGGCTGGTGACAGGTGACGAGTGGGGTCCCACAGGGATCCATCTTAGGGCCAGTTCTATTTAACATCTTTATAAGTGACTTGGATACAGGACTTGAATGCCTAATAAGTAAGTTTGTGGATGATACTAAGCTGGTGGGTGCTGTTGATTCCAATGAAGGCAGAGAGGCACTTCAGAGAGATCTAAATAGATTAGAGAACTGGGCGATCACAAATCATATGAAGTTTAACAAGGGCAAGTGCTGGATTCTTCACTTGGGTAGGGGCAATCTGAAAACAACCTACTGACTGGGGAATGTGAGGCTGGAAAGCAGCACTGCAGAGAGGGATCTGTGAGTTTTGATCGATGGTCAATTGAATATGAGTCAGCAGTGTGCACTGGCAGCTACAAGGGCCAACAGGATTCTGGGGTGCATCAAGCACTCCATTGCTAGCCCATCGAGGTAGGTGCTGGTCCCACTCTACTCGGCTCTGGTGCGGCCTCACCTGGAGTACTGTGTGCAGTTTTGGGTGCCACCGTACAAGAAGGACATGAGGTTGTTGGAGAGTGTCCAAAGGAGGGCCACAAGGATGGTGAAGGGAATGGAGGGGAAGTCTTATGTGGAAAGGCTTAAATCACTTGGTCTGTTAAGCCTAGAGAAAAGGAGGCTGAGGGGAGACCTCATTGCAGTGTATAACTTCCTCACCAGAGAGGGAGGGGTGGGTGCTGACCTCTTCTCTCTGGTGGCTAGCGACAGGACCCGGGGAAATGGCATGAAGCTGTGCTGGGGGAATTTCAGGTTGAATGTTAGAAAGAGCTTCTTTACCCAGAGGGTGGTGGAGCCTTGGAACAGGTTCCCCAGGGAGGCAGTCGTGGCCCCAACTCTCATGGAGTTTAACAAGCAATTGTACAATGCTCTTAAACACATGGTGTGACTTCAGGGTTGTCCTGTGCCTAAATAGGAGCTGGACTCGATGATCCTTGTGGGTTCCTTCCAGCTCTGGATATTCTGTGATTCTGTGACAGGAGGGTTGTACTAGATGAACTGCAGAGGTCCCTTTCAACCCCTAAGATTTTGTGTTGCTACCATCCATGAGTCTGTATAGAGATAGAGCACTGGCCACTTTTCTCATTCAGCAATGTCCAAGGCCAGCTGGATAGCTTTTATCTCTGTAAACTGACTTGATTCACCTTCTCCCTCAGCTGCTTCTGCCACTTCTGGTGTTGGACTCCACACAGTAGCTTTCCACCTGCAATGGTTTACTACAAGATGGCAAGATCCATCAGTAAACAGAGCATATTGCTTTTCATTATCTGGCAACTGATTGTATGGTGGGGCTTCCTCAGCTCAAGCCACTACCTCTTCTGGTGTCATTCCAAAGCCTTCTGGCCAATCCGTGATCACTTCTACAATTCTTGGACGATTGGGTTTTCCTATCCGAGCTCTCTGTGTGATTAATGCAACCCATTTGCTCCATGTAGCATCTGTGACATGATGAGTGGAAGGAACCTTACCCTTGAACATCCATCCTAATACTGGTAGCCGTGGTGCCAGGAGGAGCTGTGCTTCATTACCAATCACTTCTGAAGCAGCTCGAACTCCTTCATATGCTGCTAATATTTCTTTCTCAGTTGGAGTATAGTTGGCCTCACAGCCATTGTATGCTTGACTCCAAAATCCTAGGGGTTGACCTCAAGTTTCCCCTGGTGCTTTCTGCCAGAGGCTCCAGGTAGGACCATTATCCCCAGCTGCAGTATAGAGCACATTTTTATTGTCCTGTCCATCATTTGTTTGAAATCTGTGGACAGCCATGATCAGATAGTGTTGAACTTGCTGTTCAGTGTATCTCCATATCTACTGAATATTTTTGCTTTCCATAGAACATGTTGTCATAATCTTGAACAACCTTTCTTCTGACTGTATCTGGCTTTTAGGGTGTCAAGCACAGTGCTCTGAAGGCGTGTGTGTTCTGGGCCGTAGAAGACAACAAAGACTACATTTAAGAGACTGAGAGACAGATTGGCTTTGGTAAATTTATTCATAATGCTAGAGAAAGTGTTCCAGTTCAGTTTATACTACAGTCAATTCTTGGTAATGACAGGCCTTTTCTTAAATATGTGAGATTTCATGACAACATATTTTCTTCTCAGGCTTTATTGTATACTTTAATAGGGCATAAAGTAATTCAGTATCGCGGTTCAATTTTGCCTAACAAATGTATTTCTAAAGTGAAGTAGATTTAGATAATGGGGTTAGTTGTCTTTTTTTTTATTCTAGTTGAGACTCCTGAGTATCACAAATCAGTGTTTAAACCGAAGCATCTCATTGTAACTTTAATTCTTGAGTACCCATTACTTGTGAGTTCTAGTGAGCAGTTGAATATTGAACACATCCTTGTCCACGCAATCACTGCAGTTTGCTCAGTTTTCTTCTGAACATTGTGCATTGAACTCAGTGCGAACCAGTGTGCATGAAAGCTGCAGCCCTGGCAAGTTGTGTGCTAAGGCATGTTTATATGTTGGGACTGCAGTAAAAGCACTTTGCTGCTTGTTTGCACATCTTCTGCACAGGTGCACCACTTGCATGTTGCCCTTAGTTCCCTAAAGTTGCAGGCTTTACTTCAGTGTCATGGAGACAGAAACCATAATTGTTCTGACCAGTTGAGAGATCTGTTTCCAGTTGTTATAGCTACTATAAACCATACTCATCAATTAACCTTCTGTTAGATGCTGTACAAACACAGGGGGAATAATAATTTTTATGTTTGGCCATGACAAACAAATTGACATGACATTGGCCATGACCTTTGAATATATGCAGAAAAGCAGTTTGAAACTCCCTCCCACTGTAAGAGATCAGGTTTTTGACAATCTGAGGAACCTGAACATACATAAGTCCATGGGACCTGATGAGATGCATCCCAGAGTCCTGAAGGAATTGGCTGATGTGGTTGCTAAGCCACTCTCCATGATATTTGAAAAATCATGGCAGTCAGGTGAAGTCCCTGGTGACTGGTATAAGGGAAACATTGCACCCAGTTTTAAAAAGGGTAGAAAGAGGACCCTGGGAACTACCAGCCTGCCAGCCTCGCCTCTGTGCCTGGGAAAATCATGGAAAACATCTTCCTAGAAGCTATGCTAAGGCACATGAAGAACAGGGAGGTGATCCTGATGCCGAAAATCATGCCCCAAAAGGCTCTATGGAACTGCTCAGAGACAAAGTTTTAGTCTTTAAGAAGCGAGGTATTTATTTCAGGCAANCAGCATTCTTTGTCCAGATGTTATTTGTCCACTGGTCCTTGAATCCTGGTTCTTTGTTTCTTAGCTCAGAGTTGGCCTTCTGAGTTAACTCTTTGGGCCTTGCTCTGTTTCAATCCGAGACAGCCAGCATGGCTTCATCAAGGGCAAGTACCTAGTGTCCTTCTATGATGGAGTGACTACATCAGTGGACAAGGGAAGAGCTATGGATGTCATCTCCATCTCCATAATTCCTCCTACTTTATTTATGAAAATACCTGCTTAATGTCACAATTAACCATGGCCTGTACACACTGCAGCAAAAATGGATACTCCTTTTTTCTCTTTAAGCTTATGCTCAAAATTATTGATATGTTTGGTGTTAATAGTGTAAGCCTTCCAGGGCTACGTGGTCCTCCTCTGATGTGTGATGGAATCCCAGGCCATGCTCTGTCCCTGCAAATTATTAACTGCAGTATATTTATACCGTATGCTTTCATTATGATAACCTGGCAGGGTATACAACATACAATATTACCAAAGATTATAAGCAATACAGCAAGTGAGCATAGGTTGACTCTTAGAAATATAATGAGTCCACTATAAACGCAGAAAAGGAGTCCACAGTCATATGAACAAATTTCTGTCTCCCAAAGTTTGGGAAGTGAGTTTAATGTCCGTTTGCCATAACTCATGGTTGCAAGAAAGCTGTTACTGTTTTTGTAGGGCTTTAGCATTTTGATGATAAAAAGAATGTGGTCCTGGCAGGAGCACGACCGTGCAGGAGAAAGAGGAGGAGGGATTGGGAGGTGGTGGTGAGGCAGGAGGCTTCAGGAGCGAAGTGGCTCCAGCTTTCACCTGGCACCTCCTGCGTAAGTGTTCTTGCCGTCCGCAAGAGCAACATTTTGCCACTGAAACTGTGAGTTGTTAAGATAAAAGCGACTGCTCAGTACCTACATTTTAGCACGCTTTAATTAAACCCACTAAAGTTTCTGGGGGCTTTTTTTTTTTTACTTTTGTTTGCATATGATTTTTTTCTTATTTCTGAGAGGGTCCAATACCCTCTGGCAGTCAGTGTTAGTGTTCTCAATAGTCAGCTGGCTACTTACTTACACATACACACATATACACACATATGTATTAAGAAAAAAGCCTCTTCTCTAGTGTCAGTTAAAGCTTTAAATATATCTTCAGTTTCTTTTCAAAGATACGAGTCAGAATACAGCTTCCAATACTCCAGAACACAGCTCCCAAACCTCTTTTTTTTTCCTGGAACAGCTGATCCACATGCAGTCGGCCCTCTGCAAGCAGATGTGAAGTCCCATTGAGGTTTGGAGGGGGGGGTAATGCTGCAGGCTGAGTTGTTCCTTAAGTGTTACACTGGGGTTTTTTTGTTGCAGGGCTTACGCAACCTGGTTTGCTTAATTCAGGGGTTAAAATCCCATCTGTTTTGTGTGGGATTTTTTTCCCCCAGGATATACCATCCTTTAATGAAATAACAAAGACTTTTCTCCTAAAAATTCTATCTTGAATGCTTTTGTTTAAAATTATCCAGTGTTTTGGCTTTCTACACTTCCTCCACAAATCCTACCACTCCTCCCCAGTGCCTCCCAAAAAATGCAGTCAGCTCATTGCAAAAGGGTGGTTAGAGATCAGGCTCTTTTTTTGGGTCGACAGGACCTGGATCTAGAGGGTCCTTTGACTCTTTAAATTCACTTTCCACACATCTTGATATTAAGGCATCCGACACGGCGTCGGTTGTGGTGACTGATGTCGCAGGTTGTGATGACAACAAAGATGCTGAAGGAACTGGTGTCGTAATTGACAGTGCAAACAGAGTTTTGCTATGGCTGTTGTGCACGATCTTTTTGGTGTTGTTCTGGGCTTGCCACAGGGCTGCCACAACTTGCCACCAAGCAGTTAAATGTTTTTTTGCCATTGGATCTCTGTTAGAAGCAGCCTCATGCAATTGCTTACTACCCTCTTGCCAAGCAGTTAGTTGGAATGTGCCATCTGAGGAAAAGTCCAGTACTTTAGTGCAAGTCCATTTTATTAAAGTCACAAAGTCAGGATCTGATGACTGCGCTGCTGTTTCCAGGATATTCCCTGCTTTCTTTGCTTCCCTTAAACCGGTCCATTTGTCATGGGGGTCAGAGGGATATAAATCTGGCTGTTTTATAGGGTCTATCCAGTCAGGATCAAAGGAGTCCTTATCAGGATCTTCTGATGAATGGGAGGGAAAGGCAGACACAGTAGGTAACTGGGGCAAGCTGTCTGAGTGAATTTCAGGGACTGATGGTGACGGTGCAGGAGACACTTTTGCACATGAGCGATGTTAAGGGAGTGACAGCAGGGGCGGCAGTGGTGCAGGAGGCAGTTTTGATGTACAGGAGGGCGCTTTAGGCTTATAGGAAGTCTTATATTGTTGTTAGTAGGGATGGACACGACATGCAGATAGCACCAGCAGGTAGCCAGCAGATAGCAATTTTATTAGTGACAAAACTACTTTTATACTTTTACAGAAAGGATAATGACCAATTACCTTCATACAGAAAGGGCACTAACCAATTAGTAACTAGCACCTTCACACACAAAGTATACTGATGAATTAGCAAGTGGCACTTTCATATACAAAGGATACTGACCAATTAACAAGTAACACTTAATAGATAAAAACAACTACCATAAATGGGATAAAAACAGTGTACTTCAAAGACATGTGAATGTGATAAGACTGACGCTGTGAGCTGTGGGGAGGATAGCATGCTAAGACTGTGTAGGGTGTCAAGGCCTCTGTGTACAACTGCAAAGCTGCTGCTAGCTAACTCCCACTTTCTCTCTCAGGCTATCCAGCTTCTTGTGAGAAACTGACCTCTGCTTTTGCCTAGTTTCTCTCCTGTAGGAGCCTGACCTTTGCGGCCTATAATGACATACCACTACATCAGTGGACAAGGGAAGAGCTATGGATGTCATCTGTCTGAACTTCTGTAAGGCCTTTGACTCAGTCCCCCACAACATCCTTCTCTCTTAATTGGAGATATATGGATTTGATGTGTGGACTGTTTGGTGGATGAGGACTTGTTTGCATGGTCACATCCAGAGGGTAGTGGTCAACGGCTCAATGTCCAATGGAGATAAGTGACAAGTGGTGTCCCTCAGGGGTCTGTACTGGGAGAAGTGCTGTTTAATATCTTCATCAATGACATAGTGGGATCAAGTGCACCCTCAGCAACTTTGCAGCTGACACCAAGCTGAGCTTTTTGGACTTCAGCAAGGCTTTTGATACTGTGTCCCACAGTATCCTAATGGATAAATTGTTGAGTATACAAATAGATGGGAGAATCAAGAGGTGGGTGAACAACTGGCTTAGGGGTCAGGCTCAGAGGGTTTTGGTGAATGGAGCTATGTCAGGCTGGCGACACTTGACGAGTGGGGTCCCAGAGGGATCTATCTTGGGGCCAGTCCCGTTTAAATAGCTTTATAAACGACTTGGACTTAGGACTGGAATGCATAACAAGGAAATTTGCGGATGATGCTAAACTGGGAAGTGCTGTTGCCTCTAGTGAGGGCAGAGAGGCACTTCAGAGGGATCTGAATAGATTAGAGGACTGGGCTGCCATAAAACCACATGAAATTTAATAAGAGCAAGTGCTGGGTTCTGCACTTGGATAGGGCCAACCTAAACCCAACTTACCAACTGGGGAATGTGAGGCTGGAAAGCAGCACTGTAGAGAGGGATCTGGGAGTTCTGGTAGATAATAGGTTGAATATGAGCCAGCAGTGTGCACTGGCAGCAACGAGGGCCAACAGGATNAATTTGTATATGTAAGTGTCACTTGCTAATTCGTCAGTATACTTTGTGTATGAAGGTGCTAGTTACTAATTGGTCAGTGCCCTTTCTGTATGAAGGTAATAGGTCTTTATCCTTTCTGTAAAAGTATAAAAGTAGCGTTGTCACTAATAAAATTGGTATCTGCTGGTGCTATCTGCGTGTCATGTCCGTCCCTACTAACGACAATAAATCACATGAAGTTTAATAAGGACAAGTGCTGGGTTCTGCACTTGCGTAGGGCCAACCCAAAACCAACATACCAATTGGGGAATGTGAGGCTGGAAAGCAGCACTGTAGAGAGGGATCTGGGAGTTCTGGTAGATAATAGGTTGAATATGAGCCAGCAGTGTGCACTGGCAGCTACAAGGGCCAACAGGATTCTGGGGTGCATCAAACACTCCATTGCTAGCCCATCGAGGTAGGTGCTGGTCCCACTCTACTCGGCTCTGGTGCGGCTTCACCTGGAGTACTGTGTGCAGTTTTGGGTGCCACCGTACAAGAAGGACATGAGGTTGTTGGAGAGTGTCCAAAGGAGGGCCACAAGGATGGTGAAGGGAATGGAGGGGAAGTCTTATGTGGAAAGGCTTAAATCACTTGGTCTGTTAAGCCTAGAGAAAAGGAGGCTGAGGGGAGACCTCATTGCAGTGTATAACTTCCTCACCAGAGAGAGAGGGGTGGGTGCTGACCTCTTCTCTCTGGTGGCTAGCGACAGGACCTAGGGGAATGGCATGAAGCTGTGCCGGGGGAAATTTAGATTGAATATTCGTAGGAGCTTCTTTACCCAGAGGGTGGTGGAGCATTGGAACAGGCTCTCCAGGGAGGCCATCATGGCCCCTACTCTCAGGGAATTTAAGCAGCATTTGGACAAGGCACTTAGGCACATGGTGTGACTATGTGTCGAGGGTAGGAGCTAAGCCGACCACCAACCTACGGACAGACGCTCCCTATTGCCCCCTCCTAGTTGGAGTAGATGATCCTAACGGGTCCCTTCCAACTCTGGCTATTCTGTGATTCTATGTGGTAGACACGCCTCATGAGGTTCAACAAGGCTGAGTACAAGATTCTGCACCTGGATCGGGGCAATCCCTGGTATCAATACAGGATGAGGGATGAAGGGATTCAGAGCAGCCCTGTGGAGAAGGACTTGGGGATACTGGTGGATGAAAAGCTGGACATTAGTTAACAACGTGTGCTAACAGGCCAGAAGGGCACCCATATCCAGGGCCGCATCAGAAGAAATGTGGGCAGCCGGTCAAGGGAGGTGATTCTGCTGCTCTGCTATGGTGAGACATCACCTGGAGTACTGTGTCCAGGTCTAGAGTCCTCAGTGCAAGAAAGCCGTGGGACTGTTGGAAGAGGGTCTAGAGGAGGGCCATGAAAATGATCAGAGGGTTGGAGTACCTTCCAACCCTAAATATTTTATGATTCTACGACAACAGGTATTAGAGAAATTTAAGGAGTGATTCAACTGGAGCTGGAATTTCACCACAGTAGCAGATGGAAAAGTCTATAAGTTAACTGGGAAAAGCTGTGTGATTTAGATATTATCTGGAAGTACAGTTCTAGACAGATCCTAATCACCTGACAAAAATGTTTTTTTTATACACTGCATTTAGTCCTTTACTGTAAAGACTGCAATAAATCCAATAATAGTCTATTAAAGCTGTTTTCTCAGGAGTCTCTGTAGAGTTTGTGGTAAAGGCAGGAAAAGTTCAAACTACTGCATTTGTGTATTATCTGGGTATTGAGTCAGTACCTTGACATAACTTATGCTCTTTTTTTTTCTTTCAGATATTCTATTTTGTACATATATTGTTTTGTATATGCTGTATATGATGACTTCAGTGGGCAGTGAACGTACCCGGGGCACTCGGGACAAAATGCAGATTTCAACCACACAGCCAATACAACCACAGAAACATGTAGTACAGGTATGTGCTACTATATAATAATCTGAGTTGAAAGTGAGCATATAATGATATGCATTTCTTCCATAAGTCAGTAAAATCTGAGAGAAGATGGGGGAAAACCATGGTTTATTTTTGATATCTCACTTTAACTGCTCAATAATCCAGCACAGCATTAAATCGTTCCTGTATTCTTATCTCTGAAGGAGCTTTGTGTTCTTCAGTAAAGTTTCCCATCAGTGAGGAATTCTATGCCAATGCCTGTGTCAGGATTTCTGTCCTGTGACTTTACGTGTCTTCAGATCTCAGCTCTTCCATATGCCAGCCTCATGATGCTAGAGGATTTCTGGTTGATACAGGAATTTGGATGGGTGGGAAAAGCTTTGTTAGATGCATGAGTAGTTGTGTGCTTGTCTGGGTTACAGAGTGCAGAATGTCTCTTCCTGGCAACTCGTTATTCTCTTGTCAGGAACTTCTCAAAATTGGACTAGATTCAAGAATTGCCTCTCTTCTCTGCTGGCAGAGTGCATCAATCTAGAGGTGCTTCCTTGGGAAAGTGTATATTATTGTTTTCTAGACTGATCTTTAATGTAGAGGGGCTCCTGTTCTCTTTTGTACAGTATTAATAAAGTGAACTCAAGAAAAGGACTTTTCTCCTTTAGGCTTTACAGATCAGCAAAAACATGGGATTTTACTGTTCAGTTACCACTGATTCATTTTTTTCAGTGTAGAATAATGTTGCTTTTCCAAATGCAGATTTCATTGCCATAATATATTGAGACATAATAAATATATTGAGCAATAATATATTGATTGTTATTTAAGAAATTACATAGCAGTGTGATGGTTTGGACCTGGCTCCCTGCCAAATGCCCAAACTCACAGAGAAAACCTTCCCCCTCCCTTTCCCTCTCAGAGCAATAGGAAAAAAACTGTAAGAAAAACTAGAGAGCCTGAGACAACCCGAATTATATCAAAAATATGCATATTTACATATATAGCAGTTATATACAATTAAAATACTATGTACACAGCAGAGGGAACCCCCAAACACCCCCCAAACAGAAAGGGAAAAGGGAGGAAAACAAAAGGAAAACCAAAACAGATATGTACCCTTGAAATCCAGGATAGAACTAATAGAATAAAATCTTACAACTCTCCTTAAGATAGCAGAGTCACACCTACCGACTGCCAGCAACCTCCGCCTCCCAAGTCCTACAAGGGCTACAAGGCTTGACTCCTCCCCATGGGCAAGACCGACAGCAGAAAACCTGCATCTTCGGCTGCACTGGAAGGGAAGAGAGAGAGAGGGCTTCTCCCCCTTCTTATTTATACCCCGAGTTACGTAAAAATCATATGGAATACTGGGAACATGACCACTTCCCTGGTTACAAGCTGGTTACCAGGAAAAAGGCCTGGGCCAAACCATCACAAGCAGTTATTTTGCATTGCTTCTGTATAATAAATATTTTATTGAAAAGATCTGGCACCATTACTGTCAATTGTTTTGCACGCTTCTGTTTTGTGGTAGTTTGAAGTTAGTTAATTTCCTTCATTTTGTTATGCTGCAAAGATAATATATCTTGTAAGGTTGAGTAAAGTTTTTAGCTGTCTTAAGATGCTACTGTTTTCTTAGTCGCAATTAAAACTTAATTGTACTTCTTTTATAGGATACTACAATGTTACTTGTAACAATGGTGCCTTAAAAATAACTATTTTCTGGAGAAAACCCGAACTTTTTGTGACAATGATTTGGTGTTTGTATAGTAAACACATCTTGTGGGTTCTTGTTGTTTTTCTTCTGAATCTTTAATTCCATCTGGATGTAATCCACTAGCATAAATATTGGTGATATTGCACCTATTTGTGTTTCCTAGCTCTCTCCTTACACAGGTAAACTGAAGATACTGTCACACATTTGATATTGTTATAAAATTGGTATATTTTTGTCTTCTAACATAGAATCATAGAATCGTCAGAGTTGGAAGTGATCTCAAAGATCATCTAGCTCCAACCCCCCTGCCTGGCAAGGACACNCACAACTGGACTCAATATTCCAGGTGGGGTCTCACGAGTACAGAGTAGAGGGGGAGAATCACCTCCCTCGACCTCCTGGCCACGCTCCTCTTGATGCAGCCCAGGATACTGTTGGCCTTCTGGGCTGCAAGCGCACACTGGCGGCTCATGTTGAGCTTCTCATCCACATGGACTTGAAAAAATTGTTTTACAGAAAAAGGTAATCGTAATGGTTTCCTGCTTCTGGTCAAATATGCTGTTATGTCTCTACAGAAATTGGGCTGTCTGAATTTTTTTACTCTGGATATCTTTTAAGCTAGCAAAGAGATTTCCTTTAAAGTTGCAATGGGCCTGTGGAGGCTGAAGTCAGAGTGAGAAGGGCTTATTTCCTGAAACCAGCAGACCTTTTGGTTTTGCTCTCTGAGCTCTCAGAAGACACCAAAAGCAAGCTCCTTCACACAGAGCACCACACTGACTGGGAGGCTTTCATGGAGGGTGATACTAGGATTGGCATGAAGAATTCCAGAGTAGGCTCTCTGTTACTAACTTGACATACAAAGATATAAGCATGATAATTTGAAAATGTGTAGTGGCGCAGAGTATGTAGCTCTGTTACAAATACTAATTGTATTGAAACATTGCCTCTGAGCACAGCAAATGCTGCTTCTCTCAAGGAACTGGGACAGCTGCAGTAACTTCTCAGCAAATAAGCAGCTGCTGGTGTACAGTAGAGTAATTTTTAGATTCTTCTCAGGATTTAAACTTGGTGACCTTCTCTAGAGCTTTTATTTGTGGTAAACTCCAAAAGTGAAACAGTTTGAGGCTGATTAAATCTGAACCTGTGAGATACAGAATTTCATGTGGATATCCTGTGAAGTGAGACTGCGAAAGGTGAGATTCAACCAGCTGCCCAGGATGAATCTTTTCCATCAAGAATTTCAGTGGATGAGGTGGCCCCATTCTCAATGAAGTCTTCTGCAGGACATCAACTCTCATTTCGGGTCCTGAGTCTCTTCAATATTGGCCTTCTCAAGGACAAGACTATCCTCTTCTATTTGAGTAGAATCATAGAATGAATCATAGAACGGCCCAGGCTGGAAGGGACCTTAAAGATCATGTAGTTCCAATCCCCCTGACATGGGCAGGGATGTCACTCACTAGACCAGGTTGCCCAGGGCCACATCCAGCCTGGCTGTAAACATGGCCAGGGATGGGGCATCTGCAACCTCTCTGGGCAACCTGTTCCAGTGCCTAACCACCCTCTGGGTAAAGAACCTCCTTCTACTTTCCAGTCTAAATCTCCCCTCCTTCAGCTTATATCCATTCCCCCTTGTCCTGTTGCAATCTGACCAGCTGAAAAGTCTCTCCCCTTCTATCTTGTAATCAAACCCTTTAATCAAAGTACCCTTTAGGTACTGAAAGGCTGCTATAAGGTCCCCTCGAAGTCTTCTCTTTTCCAGGCTGAACAACCCCAACTCCCTCGGCCTATCCTCGTACGGGAGGTGCTCTAGTCCTCTGATTGTCTTTTTGGCCCTCCTCTGGACCCACTCTAAGAGGTCCACATCTTTCTTATGCTGAGGACCCCAGAACTGCATGCAGTACCCCAGGTGGGGCGTCACAAGGGCAGAGTAGATTGGCAGAATCACCTCCCTAGACCTGGTGGTCATGTCTGTCCTGATGCAACCCAGGATACGGCTGGCTTTCTGGGCTGTGAGTGTAGATTGCTGGCTCATGTCCAGCTTTTCATTTATCATGACCCCTAAGTCCTTCTCCACAGGGCTGCTCTCAATGAGTTCATCTCCCAGACTCTACTCATGGCTAGGATTGCCCTGTCCCAGATGCAGGACCTTACACTTGGACTTGTTGATCTTCATCTGATTCTCACAGGCCCAATTTTTGAGTTTGTCCAGGTCCCTCTGGATGGCAGCCCTCCCTTCTGGCATATCAACCACACAACTCAGCTTGGTGTCATCTCCAAACTTGCTGAGGGTGCACTCAATCCCACTGTCTAGGTCATTAATAAAGACGTTGAAGAGCACCGGTCCCAAGACAGAACCCTGAGGGGCACCACTCATCAGTGGTCTCCACCCAGACAAAGAGCCATTGACCACAACTCTCTGATTGCATCCATCCAGCCAATTTCCTATCCACCAAATAGTCCACCCATCAAATCCATATCTCTCCAATTTTGAGATACGGAAATTATGAGGAACTGTAAGGATGTAATGAGGAACAGAAATCAAATTATGGCACTTTTACTGCATCCATCCATTTTAGTCTTTCAGGTTTTGGAGAAGTTGCCAATATGGATTTTTTGTCCAGAAATGTTATAGAAGAACCAAATACTTCATTGATAGCAAGATAATTTAGCAGTTTTCAGAGACCAGTATTCACTTATAAAGAAAATAAGTGCAGCTGTTCACTTGCAAAATCTTGAGGCATAACTCAGTCTTTTAAGTGCTTGTAAGACTGCAGAGTCAGGTGGTGTCGAGGGTCGAGGCTGGGCCGACCACCAACCCAATGACAGATGCTCCCTGTTACTCCCTCCCCCCCAACAGGAAGGGAAAGGGGATAAGAGAGACAGAGAGACTTGTGGGTTGGAAAATAAAACTAAAACTACTTTAATAATAATTATAATGTTAAATGAAATGTATACAAATATGTACAGAACCCAATACCAAACCCAAACCCCCCTTGATGGTAACTATGTCACCACTGATACTGCAGCAAAGCCTCAGCAGCAGATGAGTCAGGCTCAGGGGGCTGGATCTTGGCACTGGATGCAGGAACTTAGGGATCACTGAAGTGCAGGAGAGCAATCTAGCAGTCCGGAAATCAGGAATCTCGAAAAGGGAATTGGTATCTAGCAAGGGGGAACTGACCCCCAGTTTATATATC
>VWZX01004974.1:0-68609 GCA_013399015.1 Galbula dea
GTGGAGTGGCTGACACACCAGAGGGGTGTGCTGCCACTCAGCAGGACTTAGGCAGGCTGGAGAGTTGGGCAGGGAGAATTTTAATGAGATTCAAGAAGGCCAAGCGTCGAGTCTTGCACCTGGGAAAGACCAACCCCATGTATGAGTATAGATTGGGGGCTGACCTGTTGGAGAGCAGTGAAGGGGANGGAACATCTTCCTTATGAGGAAAAGCTGAGGGAGCTGGGTGTCTCAGCTTGGAGAAGAGGAGACTAAGGGATGACCTCATCTACGCTTTTAAATATGTGAAGGGTGTGTGTCAGGAGGATGGGGTCGGGCTCTTCTCAGTGAAGCCCAGTGACAGGACAAGAGGCAATGCCTGTAAGCTGAAGCATAGGAGATTCCATGTGAATACATGTAGGAATTTTTTCCCAGTTCAGGCGCCAGAGCACTGGGACAGACTGCCCAGAGAGGTTGTGGAGTCTCCTTCTCTGGAGGTATTCAAAACCTGTCTGCACGCACTTCTGTGTGACCTGTTCTAGAGAATCCTGCTGTGGCAGGGGGGTTGGACTAGATGATCTTTCGAGGGCCCTTCCAACTCCTCATATTCTGTGATTCTGGGGAGGGAAGCTGCAGAGTAAAAGTCTGCACCTACAGGAAAAGGAGAAGACAGGACAGGTGACCCCAAATTGATCAACAAAGTATTCCATTCCATACATGTCATGCTCAATGTAAATCTGAGAGGCATTTCCCATGGAGAATAAAAAGGAGGAGTATTTTCATTCCTGATCTTTAAAATCTGTAAAGCTAAAAAGTTCAAACAATACAGACTACATGCCTGCAGGAGAAATTTGAACAATTCCACTCAGTGCCAGCTTGGATTTACACTTGATAAAACTGCTCATGGAATTAAAGCTTTAAGCATATTAGTTTCCAAGGCCAGGGAGTGAAGAGGACAAAACAAATGGAAAAGACAGCCTAGCTGTGTAACAAAAAGTGTCAAAACAGATCTGTAGCAAAAAAAGTTCCAATGAAAATAATTTTTTCCCCATAGACAGAAACTCCCTTGCAGCCTTTGAAATTCTGCATTGCTTAGATCAGTTTTTTAATTTAACCTGTAAACAAACTGAACATTTGACTAGGAAGAGTCTCTTGTAGAATAATTTCCTCAGACACCAAGGAATTCTCAACTACTAAAATTAATTACTAAAATGAAACATTTAACCAAAGCAACTGAATTATACTTCCTTCCCTGCCACAATTTCCCCCTTTTTGAAACTACTTTTTGCAACGCAGACAGGAACTGAAACATATGCCATAATTATCACTAGTTTAGTAAATGCCAAAAATTAGACAGAAGAATGATGTCTGACTGGGGAACAACTGTGATAACTTTGCTAAAAGGGATGTGACTGCCAGAGCTAACAACACTCAAGTTCTCAGATGCGACAGAGTCTCAGATGATGGAAATATTATGTTATGCATAAATCAGTACTGTAATAGTTCAGAGGAATTTTACTACCTTAAAAGTAAAAAAATCAGTTAGAGCCTGCTATTTTCAGTCCCAGCAATAATCACTGTATATCACATGAAGATTAAGAGGTGGACACACTGACCTCAGAAATCCAAATCATTTACATTAATTGAGATTCTTCAGAACAATGAAGTCTATCTGCTATTTTTAAAACTCAGATTATCAACACCCAGCATATACTTAACCTTTTCTAAAATTAACATTCTCCAACACAGAAACTATTTTTGTGCAATGGTATCGAGCCACTTTTTGTACCCACTAAATTTGTGTGAAACAAACACCAGACCAGAATAGTGTACTTTGAGCTTCGAATATCGAAAAAAAATAGTGTAAGATGTAGCATGATCAAGCCAGTTCAGATTTTACTTGAAATCTTTTAATGTAAAAACACACCTTAAACTATAGATTCAGTAATTAAAAAATCACTTTCTTATTTACTGATTCGAGCATTTATTTCAAATGCCCTTGCCTAGAAAATTCAAAACACACAGAGAAAGCTTTTTTCCTAAGCTAGCTACAAACCATGCTGCCTGTATCAGCACAACAGATTGTATATATGAAAATAGTAATTAACTGATAAAGTAACTTTAAGGTATACCTATTAAATAACTTTTTACCAACATGCTTCCTAACATACTTTTTTTATCTGAAGGAACAATAACCAGAGTCTTTATATTAATAATTGATGCCATATTTAATAAAAGAAACAAACCAAAAAAAACCCACAAACCAAAACACCAACCAGAACCAGAAACAAACATCTGAAGTAACTGTTAAATAAGAACTCAACTTTTTCATAAATAGACCGTATCTCTCCAAGTCAAAACCTAAAGCAAAAGTCTCAATGGACTCTGCATCTCTAATAATAAAGGCTTTTTTTATTTTCTCTTTTCATTACTTTTATCCTACAAGCTTAACTGCCAGTATCTTTCACAAAACAGCATTTTCATCAGAATGGAAAGATAATATGAAAGCTCTATATTGTCTGCAAGGGTCAGGTTTTCCTTATTAGGTTTTAAGTAGCAGAAACTAGTTCTGCAAAGAAAACATACTGTAATTATTGTACTCAACAGGTAGCTTCAGTAATCAGGCCAAAAGCAACACAGTGGTCATGTCATTCTTAAAAGATCAGCATTTTCCCATGCTTCTGCATAACAAATGCAGTGCAGATTAATTGAAAGCATACAGGCCATCTTAGAGCCCAAATTAATCCGAGCATTTGATATCCCCTTCACTTCATATGGAAATGCCATTCAATGACACCATTTTCATAGGGACAAAGTGTTTTTTGATAACAAGTGGAATGTAAATCTCATGAGAAAGAAATCAATCCAGCCTAAAGAACTCCAGAGTATTGATTTATGTGCATTATAATTTCACTCGCTTGAAGAGAATTTGTAAGTTAAAGGAGAAATGATTACCACCACAAAACAGCTGCTATATTACGAAGTTTTCTTTTAACTGTGCTATGAAAGCAAGAAATAAGCAGTTTATGAAGTTAAATGTTACATTGTTTGAATTAAGTGTTCATTTTGTTCAAAATCAAACATTTAATTATATTTTTTCCTTGCAAGCATAAAAACTGTTTAAAGAGTTGCTGATTTGCAATTGAAGTTCACACTATTCAGTTATGATCAAGTCTATTGTCTAAATACAAGTTAAAAGACTTTTTAGATGATTAATTTTAATATATAGTGAACTATGTCAAACCTACATTTGCTCCTGCCAAAAGGGTGAAACTTGTTTTTTTACTAAACAGTAACAAGTTTGTTGTGTCACAACAAAAAAAATCTATAGAACATAAAATACAGAACATAAAATTCTGAAGCGATAAAGTAAGAGAGAAAACTTCCTCCCACAAAAATCAGACTAATGATAACAATAAAAGACAAATACAAACAACCCAGTGGGTGGAGGGGGGTTGTTTGTTTGCAACAAGCAATTTTGAACAGAAACACAAGATCTTCACCGAGAACCCAAAGGAAATCAGGGGCCCCTGACCTTGGCTCCAGACAATTGTCTAGTCTCTTATTATATTCATCTTTCTGTCACAGCTTTGAAAAAAATCTACATTTTAGTTTAAAACACAAAAGGGAATTCTGGAAGTTGAGATTTCAACCTCATGCAGTTCCAGGTATGAATACTAGTTTCCATTAAAAAAAAACCAAAACAAAACACGAAATTTTAAATTCTGCTCAACAGTACACACTTCAGACTGCTATGCTACATTTAATCTTACATTACACTTAAAAGAAAGCACTTTGGATTCTGGAAATAAGTTTCAGTTGTCTGCATAATATGTATAGTCCACCATCACTACACATGAAAATTGTTTTCTCACATGTTCCTCTCCATTTCAGGTGAAGGCATCAACTCCCATTTCTATCTCAAACTGGTACTTTACACCACAGTGTAACTCATTCTTCCACACACTACATGTATGACAACACAGTACCGTGCAGGTTTCTTTTCCACAATCCTAGGCAACTTTATAAACTGAAAATAGGCATTTAAAAATACTCCGTGGGCCCTAGCAAATGTTCATAAAGTTTTATTATAATTAGAAGCCATCAAAAAGAATAACTTTACACAGACTGCACATCCCTGACATTTATCAATAACAAAGTCTCAGTGGGGCTCTCAACAGAACAAACTATCACTATGAGCATTTACGTACTCACTCAGAAGTGCTCACTCAAGCTGAGGTTTATATCCAGCCTGACTGGACCAGCAGGTAAGATAAAATGGGATTTACCTTCTTTCCAGCTAATTTTCCTCATCACACCTAAGCAGATTGCTGCACCTTTGTGAAGTATCCTCTGCCTGCTAATATGCTACTCAAATTTCACACTTCTGCTAGGATCTGATGATTATCTTTTCTATTGTTAAATAGAGATTTTATTTTTTCCATAAAAAAATGAAAATTATCTGCTATTGTGTTCTGTCAGAGAAAACAGTAACATGATTAAAATGTCTCTAGGTATAAATAAAAGACTGAATGGATTATGTATCCAAATTCAGTTGAGTAAATCGGCAACGCAGAACTCCTCTAAGGTTCCTCTTAGCTTTTCTTTTACAGACCCACATTAGCGGCAAAATATGTATAAGATGTGGCAAAATAATAAATCCATAATGCAATTTCCTTGCTCTTTTCATTCTCAAAAATTCATCACAAGTATGGCTCAATTATTTTAGTAAGTTCTAGTAAGTTTTTAGGTTGAGTGCCACTTAAAGCTGAGATGTACCTACCAATTTTAAAAGACAAGCAAGAACATGAAATTTTGCAAAACTCCCCACTAATGACACTTTCTTGTGACATTCTCTACAACTGTTAATTAGTTCCAGTATAAACTCATCTTGCAATTGCCTGCTTCTACACTGTAAATTCTTTTGTCAGGGCAACTACAGTCTTTACTGATCTGCTGTTTTTCATGAAACTTAACAGGCTGAAGTCACCTAAACTATTTTGTTTGAAAGGCATCTCAGTGTTAAGATACATCCAAATGATTATGTTTTTTAAAAAGTACAATGCTAGTTCTGCAACAAAAACACATATAATTTACATATACAAATGCTGCTTCTGTAAACTTTGCAAAGCTGCTTCCACTTATCCACTTAGTACTATAAATAATAATCCATGAGTTTTTGTTAAATCATTATAGAAAAAACATCAACAGATTTCTGCAAACAGTAAAGCTGTGTAAAAAAATTATTTCAAAACTAAAGGTGCACAAATACAGCTTTGCTTAGGTAAAACAATAGTATCGGGCTTCTGAAGACTTTTATCTAAATCAATTTTAAAATTATCTGTCAAAAAAGCATTCATCATATAAACTCACTGAAAACACTCCACTCACTTCATGTGATTGACCCTCAGATTTTATCATTCAGTTTAAAAATTTCCCTGATTTTTTATCATCCTAATAGTAATTTCTGTATTTGGAAATCTGCTGGAAATTCATTAGGAAGTTATTACAAGGCAACTCCAGGCAGCAATTTAGTACAAAACGAACCATTTCCCAACAAGAACCAAGCCACAAGAGCTAATTCCAGCTGCATTTGATTCCACAGCCACCAGATACATGTTTCCTTTAATCTTTCAAGTTGACGTGTTAACTTACCAACTTTTCTTTTTCTTTTCAGCAAAACCAGTAAAATTTATATACTGTCTACATAACACGCTAATGCCCTCAACAACAAAGTTTTATTCCCTCTGATTTCATGCGTTTTTCTGTAGAAGTAAGGACCAGGCTTATACACTATATTATGGATTTCAGTCTAGTATAAGTTCAGTATATGATCTCTCCTGAAAGCCTCTCCTTCAAGTCAGTGAAGCAAACAAGTACACAGAAGTGGCTCTTCGGATTTTTTTTTTAACAGTCGGTAATGTCCTAGAAAGGAAAAGGCAGGCAAAGTAATCAAAAAGGTGCATGACAAGCAAATTATTGTGTTCCTATACTCTGCACATATCACACAATACACAGTTACTATTTACTTAATTTGTTTAATTAAAAGTACTGGTATGCAACAAACCTAGTGCAAAGGAACTTCCAGCCACCACAGATAAACCATTCAAAGCCTCTTCTTCTCTGAGAAATTCTGGCTCTTGGTAGAGTATGGTAATCACTCTCATCATTTTCAAAGCCTTCTTCTGACATCATTAGTGGCATTTCATCCAAATGAGAGGACTCATCTTCCACTTGGTACCTAACAAAACAAAATAAAAACACTAAAAGAATAGCCAATACGTGTTTTTTATTACCAGGAATCTCCTAAAGTAACAAGTTAATTTTTGGCATATAGAGTTTTGTTAGCGAGAGATTTTCATCTAAACATGTCACATATTTCTGCTAACACATCAACAAGAAATTCTGAGTTAAAAATGTGTCCTATAGCAAAATGGCCTGCAATCAATCATTGTCACAGTACGAATCATTCTAGGAAATGTCTTGTTTCTTACACAGTTTGTACATACAGAGCTGCAACTACATACTTTTCCAAGAATTCTTTGTAAGATTTTGTTAAACAGAATTTACTTTGCAAAGTTTATAGCAGATGCCAACGACAGTTTTCATGGAACAACAGTCTAGATTTCCACTGAGCTTCTTCAGCTTGCTTTCCTGATGTCTACTCCTGCATGTGCAGGCTTCTATTTGACTCACACTTTCTACACAACTCATCAGTATCTTAGTTGTAATTACTAAAACAGTATAGTTCTGCAATTCTACACAAAAACATTCAGTGAGACAAAACAGATTTGCCTGTGGAACCTATGGAAACAATACTAAGCTAAAAATGGTGCCTTCCTCTCCAGAAACTATTCTCCAATTTTACATTTCTGGAACGCCTTTCATGTCAAGACAGAACACTGGAATATTCGACAAGAAAATCCCTCTAAATAAATTGAGTAATGCAGGTAAATTGAGTAAGTTATTCAGTTGATATTTTACTACCATGGGGAGGATAATTGAAAGAAAATGCACTATTACTCAGGTTTCTTTTCACAGACTATTAAAAGAACCAATAAGAGTATTAGAAGAAAATTTTAAAGGAATTAAACACTATAGTCAAGCAAAGATCATCTACTTGTATGCAATAACACAAAATAACAGCAATCAGTAAAAACATAAGACCAAAATGGTCAGAAAAGCTGGCTACACAAATATGAAATATGTGAAAAATGTATCAAACTGAACTCAAATGCAAAAACCTTTAAATATATAAAAATATAACTTGATACTACTGGTAATGGTCATTAAGCAGTCTTCAAATAGGAAGAGCTGATTAAAAAAAAAGTATCTGACCAGATAAAAAGGTATTCTGCAGATTTTATTTTTAAAATTTCTCCAAATACTTTATACTTCGGAAAACTAGTTAGGAAGATTGATTATCATCAATCTATTCTTTGTGTAATAGGTAATTTACCTACCCTGAAATTATTCTCACAATAGGAGAAATGAAGAATAATTTCCAGAGGTCAGGAAAATAAGAAAAATGCTTAAGTCACACAAAAAAGTGTTTGGCACAGAATTATTAAGTTTTATGTTTATGAAGCTGTATTGTATATTCATCTCTTAAAACATGCTTTCTGTGACTGTCCCATTTTCCCTACAGCAACCTAAAACCAATCTATTTAAAAAGAGTAATTAACAAAACCAAAAATCCATTCCCTATATGCAAGAGAGCAGCTAGAGCGTGTGGAGCTCTGCCTGGGGATGCATGAGGAATCAACAGAGAGCTTCTGGATGAGGATTAAAGAGAAAACAGGTAAAGATGACATTATAATGAGTGTCAGCTACAGACTGCCTGAACAGGAAGAACAATCGGATAAGGAGAAGCCTCACATTTGCAGGCCATCATCTTCATAATGGACTTCCATCACCCTGATATTTCTTGAAGGGACAACACAAAAGCATATATGCAATCCTGGAGGGTCCTGTAGTGCTTTAACAACAAGTTCCTCCTTCAAGTACTTAGAGGAGACAACAAGGACAGGTGCTCTTCTGGACCTCTCAGAACAGGTGTGGGGGGTGGCTAAGTGGGGATTTGAATGTCAAATGCAGGCTTTCCTGGTGGAGTTCAGTACACTGAGGGCAAGGGAAGAGGGTGGCAAGCCAGTTCACAACCTGGATTTCAGGAGAACAGGTTTGGCCTTTTCAAGAACTGCTTGGAAGCACCCCATAGCATAAGACCTTGGAGGGAACAGGGTGTTCAAGGATCAGCTCCTCCAAGCTCAAGGGACTTCCACTTCAATGAATAGGATGCCAGGAGGTTTGGTTGGATGAACAAGGAGTTCCTCTACAAACTTCGACACAAAAAGGAAGCACACAGAGAGTAGATAAAAGAACAAGTAACCTGGAAGGAATACAAAAACATTGTCCAAGCATCCAGGGACAAAGCTAGGAAAACTATAGCCCAAATGGAATTGAATCTGGCCAAGGATGTCAAAGACACCTGCAAGTAGTACACAGGTGACAAAAGAAAGACTAAGGATAACATGGGCTCACTGCTGAATGAGAGGGGACATGGTTACATAGGGCACAGAAAAGGCTGAGATACTGAATGCCTTCTTTGACTCAGCATTTACTACCGGGATTGGCCTCCAGGAACCCTATGTTTCAGAAAGCATGCCAACAGGCCAAGTCAAGGAAGATGAGGGTAAGGTCGCAGAATTACAGAATGTTAGGAGTTGGAAGGGACCTCGAAAGATCATCCAGTCCAACCCCCCTGCCACAGCAGGATTCCCTAGACCAGGTCACACAGAAGTGCGTGCAGACGGGTTTTGAATACCTCCAGAGAAGGAGACTCCACAACCTCTCTGGGCAGTCTGTCCCAGTACTCTGGCATCCTCACTGGGAAAAAATTCCTACATGTATTCACACGGAATCTCCTATGCTTCAGCTTACAGCCATTGCCTCTTGTCCTGTCACTGGGCTTCACTGAGAAGAGCCTGACCCCATCCTCCTGACACTCTCCCTTCACATATTTAAAAGCATAAATGAGGTCATCCCTTAGTCTCCTCTTCTCCAGCCCAGGGTCTGGGAACACTTAAGCAAACTGGATATATTCAAGTCCATGGCCCCTAATGGGATACACATGAGCACTGAGGGAGCCAGCAGACGTCACTGTGAGGCCACTTAGGCTAATTTTTGATCAGCACAGCAACTGACAAAAGCAACTGAAGGCTGGAGGAAAGCAAATGTGTGGTGGGTTTGACCTTGGTTGGACACCAAGTGCCCACCCAGCCGCTCTATCACTCCCCTTCCCAGAGGGGCAGGGGAGAGAGAGAGTAAGGTGGAAAAAGGAATGACCCGTGGGTTGAGACAAGACAGTTTATTATCAGCACTACACACAGCAAAGCCTGCGCGCGCAGAAGCAAAGCANATGCTACTCCTGTTTTTTAGAAGGGTAAGAACAAGGACCCAGGGAACTACAGGCCTGCCAGTCTCACCCTGATCCCTGGGAAATTCATGGAGCAGCTCAACCTGGAAACCATTCCCAGATACACGAAGGGCAAGAAAATCATCAGGAGTAGCCAGCATGGCTTCACCAAGGGGAAGCCATACTTGACCACCTTAACAAATTTCTATGATGAAATAACTGGCCTGGTAAATGAGGGGAGAGCAGTGGATAGTGTCTATTTGAACTTCAGTGAGGCCTTGATGCTGTCTCACAAAATCCTCACAAACAAGCTGTTAATGCAGGGACTGGAAGTGCAGACAGTGAGGTGGACTGAAAACTGAAGGGCCAGGCCCAGAGCGTGGTCATCAGCGGCACAAAGTCTAGTTGGAGGCTGGTAACCAGCAGTACTCCCCAGGTGTCCATACTGGGTCCAGTCATATTTAAAATCTTCATTAGTGATCTGGATGATGGCGCAGGACACACCCTCAGCAAGTTTGCTGATGACATGAAACTGGAAGGAGTGTCTGATAGGCCAGATGGGTGTGCTGCCATCCAGCACAAACTTGACAAGCTGGAGACAACAGCCTCAGGACAGCAACCTGAGCAGTATTCAGTCGAAAATCTTGATAGACAAATGCAACACTAAAAAAAAAAAAAAAAAAAATCTTACCATTCCAAACACCAGGACTAAGCACGAAAAAGCACCATAGCTGGATTTGCATTTTCTCAACCTACTGTGTATTTAATACCAAAATTAGAAACAATTCCCTTTTTCTCTACATTTTCTGTGTTGTGCCTTGTTGTATACAGAAATATATTAAAGGAGTTAACCTTTCTGGAAAGGGAGAGGGTGGACGAGGGATTGCATTGTAGTAATAAGATTCTTATTGAAAATGTACACCAGATACTTTACATTGCCTATGTAATAAATTGGCATCAACACAGTTAAGATGGAAAATCTAATGAGAGGAAAAAACCCACAAACTCAGTAACTAGTCACTAGCTGGACGTTTCTTCTTCCGGTTGGCAGGTGATACCCTGACTTCTGCACCTCCTTTGAATCACTTGGTATGGGACATCGTTAAAGCATGTTAACAATGAGTTTAGACCAGATTAGAAAAAAAATGCATAACTGGGAATAATAAGCACACACCCACTTCCCTCCCCAGCTGCAAGTCAACTGCATACTGGAACCTTAAGCATGTTAGAACTTGAAGAAAAACCTTCATCTGTTATAAATGATTCAAAGGAACAACCATGCGGCAGAAAACACAAGTTTCAAACTAAAAAATTGCATAAATTTGTTAAGAGTACCCAGAAAGTTAGTTATGTGAAAATATGACGTGACCAATAGCCACATAAAAAAAAAAAAAAAAGAGGGGGAGGTAGTGGAGTGGAATAAAGTTTAAAAGAAACATGAAAAACTTGATCTTCACAAACAATGTAGGCAAAAAGCTGCATCTGATGTTTAGCTTCATGTAGCAATCTGGCAATGATTTTTTTTTTATTAAGAAAAAAACATGCAAAAATTCTTTCCAAAAAATAGAGCCGTTATTATAGGTTAACATGTATATTATACTATATTATATGGATTACTGTCAGAGTAGATTCTTTTTAACACAAGATTATAAAACCACAGCTTAGAGAAAACTTGACACTACTTTATGCTAAGAATTCCAGTAAGAGAGGCATGTATTTAAACAGAATCACATTAAATTCTATCATCTCTTTGTTGCATTTGCAAATTACATTACCAGTTTTCATACAGAGCTTTCATTGCATTGTTTTGCTTTGAGACATCCAAACAATTAGTGTATTTCTAACACCATTCACTGAAATCACAATCTGCTAGTTGTATGGAAGTACACAGCAAGATACTGCAAAGTAACAGATTCACAGAATGTCAGGGGTTGGAAGGGACCTTGACAGATCATCTAGTCCAACCCCCCTGCCAGAGCAGGATTCCCTAGACCAGGTAGTCATCTTCCTCTTAGTAATCATCTTTCACTTCTCAAAACCTACAAATGAACTAATTTATTTTTTCCCTTCTGCAAACTAGACCAAGCTCTTTACTTGCCACTTCTCTAAAGAACACAGCAATAGAAGTGGCTAACATAAACAAACATTCTCCTTGCTAGTAGATACTACATGGTGAAAGAAAAAACCCCAATACTCTAGAAAACGATTCCAAAGTACTAGTAGCTTTTGTAGATCTTAAGAATTGCTATAGCACCACTCTGAATAAACTGAACATTCTTTGGCCCTTGAAATCCAAAGTTAGATCTTATCTGTACATATTCCTGATTAGTTTCTTAATCAGTAGAAATCATTGCCAGAATAAATACTATTTCTAGAGGAGAAAGGTTTATAAAACTAGGTAAACTTGCAGTTGAGTATAAATAGAGAATCCAGCACATCCAAACCCTGATTTGCTGTATATCAAGGGCTGCACAAAGTACCTAATTTTATTCTTAACCTCTGCCAGTAAGCAGTACCTGATTAGCATCTACAGAAGCATCTCACAACTCTTCCGTTGAAAGCTGTATTATATTGCTAACATAAGAAAAGCCCCTAGATTCCTTTCACTTCTGCAGAAAGTTAAATACCTGATTCAGAAAATAATATCCTATACAAATATCCCTTATAAAAAAAGTAACACAGCAAATCTGGTTAAAGTCTGTTTTGAAGGAACATGGTAATGTAAGAATTATGGGAGAGAGAGTTGGCTGAGAAACACACAAATATACAAACTAAGTAGTGAAGGTAATGAACACAAGCACCATCACGTTTAGTAATCCTTACTAAACATACAGCCACTGAAGCAGCAAGCAATTTATTGTTTCAAAATAAATTTTGCTACTGTGTTAGAAAACTGTACTTCAGTATTTTAAAACAGTAAGATAATGAATAAAGGATTTTTTCGTAACTAGGATGATAAAAAAAACACTTTATCTCTGTTACCTAGTACTTTTCTGCACTTAAGTGCTTGAAGTACTGCTTTTCCTTGAGTGACAAATCAATTCAGTATAATCCTAGAAACTTTTATTAAAATAGGGAAGCACTGAAAGTAACACAAATAAAGTAGCCAGAGCAAACATATCAAAACTCTCAGCATGAGTGCTACTGCATCAGATATGAAGACAACTATTTTGTCAAAGATACGGTTTCCTTAGGAAAAAGGAACATTAATATTAAACAACTTTCAACAAAATCTGACTACTGTTGGGAACATCATTTTACAGATATAAGTGAAAGGAAAACATGTACAGCAAGTACTTTTAAATTAAATTTTGATGTAAGTATCTTCTGTGAAAATAATGACTCAAAGGCCATTCATACCTACATTATTCCACTTCGATGGCTGTTTGCCAGAGTAGATGCAGCTCTAAAGTTCCTCTGGTGCCACAACTAGAAATGGAAACCATTTTAATTCATTGAAATCTAATCTGGCTACCTATTTAGATATGTAATTATTTCTATTTTCTGCTAGTTTACCATTATTTTACAAAAGCAATGTTCAAGTGGCAGGGCAATCCCAGCTGCATGTTCTTCTGGTTTTACTCACTCGACAAATGAAGAAGCAGTATCTATGATGGATTTTCCATCTGCCTGCTTAAAAACCCCAGGTAGGATAGACGCTCTGTCAGACACTGCATACATTCTGTTTCCTTGTCACCTATCACCTGTGTTCTATAATTCACAAGGAGGAAAAAGCAAAGCTGATGTCTTATAGCTATTTCTCAAACCTGGTGAGGGAGGGAAAAGGAATGTGTGGCCATGAGTCTACACAGAAATTGGACATAGGAGATGGCTGTGGGATACAGTGTAGCATAGAAGAGAGACAGCAGCAGGAAAAGTTCCAGTTGAGCACATGAGTAGAAAAGCTGAGAAATTAAGTTGAGCTATCTGCGCTTGCCACTACTACCATATCCCATCCCAGCAAACACTAGCTATTTGGGATCAGTGGTTGTCAGCAGAAGATTCCCTCTGCCAAATTGTAGACACGCAGCAGGAAGAATAATGAAGAAAGGAATAGGTATATTTATATAAGGGGCAAGAATTGTTTCTTAAAGGACAAACCATCAAAGCAGGAATAACTGTAGGCTGCCTGTGCCATTGATGTAACTGTTCAGACCCTGTCCTGTGATAAAGAAAAAAATCCAAGGAATCTCTGCACAGCAGTAGGGAAAAAAATATTAAGAAACACACATTCATCCATAACCATGCTTATAATTATACAACATTTTCACACAACTGCTCCTCTTACTCAAAATATCCAGTATCTCCATAAAAAAGATTGCTCAGGTAGAAGCTACCTGAGAAAAATCAAATTACAAATACTTTTATTTCCAAACATCTTTCTGCATTTCTAAAGATAGGAAGAAGTCACTTTTCCCCCTCTACAAACACCTTTGTTTTACCACACCAGTAAATTCAGTTAAACTACAGAGCAATCATGTTGTTCCCAGATTACAACAGAACTGCAAAACAGAAAAATCTTCTACAGGTAAGAAATTTAAAGAATCTCCTTTAACTTCTTCCTCCAAAACACAGAAAAACTTAATAAGTTTTTAGAATTGTTTAGAGCTAGCTACTATTTGCCCCTATTTAGCTGTAGTCGTGACTGTAACACAAGTGCAACCCTAATGAGTATTACTTGGGAAGTCCCAAAATCATGGCCTAAAAAAAAAAGTGCACACACAATAATCCTACTACAAATTTATATGCATTATGAAGGACAGATGTATCAGATGGAAGATGACATGAACCACAGTATTCCAACAGTTTAGAAAAAAAATAAAATCAAACATTTGGACAGCTTTTAAGGAAGCTGAAGAATTGTAGAGCTGAACATCTGTATTTAGTTTCAGTCATTAACTTTGCTTTTGTGTCTTTACATAACCAGATCTTTTGCATGCTTATCTACTGGAAAACAAAAAAGACAGAATGAAAAAGTATTTCTACTGTATGCAGGCAAGTTTAGTACTGAGTGTCTCTGAGATGAGTAAGGTTTACTAAAATAAGGCCAAACAAATCAAGTTGTCCTCAGCCTTTTACAAATGATTCAGAAAGATATTGTGGAAAAACAGAAGGCAGAACTTTTGACCAGCTACTATGATAAAACAAAAAAGTTGACACCTTCTGCCATGTAGAGCTAAGGGAAAAATTCTCACATCTGTTGAGATAAAAGTCTGAATGCAGACTACATAGTTATTACCAAGGCAGCTCCTTTCATCACTACCTTATAAAAACATGCTTAAATCAGATACTAAAATTACAGGTTCCATGAGACACAAAGCAAATATTCTGAATGCTATTTGCTTTCTCTCTCCTTGCTCACACTCTTACCAGAGCTGTATACAGATGAAAGAAATTCAGAAGATCTGCATAATGAAGTCTTCATGAAAAAATACACCCTTCTTTACTTCCCCTTTGCTTTCCTTACAAAGCACTACACATACTGTAATACAAGATCTTTTTCAACCCATGACAGGATGAGTGAGTCTCTGTATTTAACAAATAGGTACCAGAAATACCTAAGTACACACCAGGACCAGAGGAAATATCACCCACAATCACTAGAACCCTATTTTTAATTAGTAGGGTATGTCATTGATCACAATGGGACCATTTTATCACTGTCACTGGGTACTGTTATTGACATTGTAGCCCAATCGTTTTCTCTCCCTGTTCTTAACAACCCAAACCCCTGCTCAAGCAACACAAATGACTGTATTTACATACTACAGATACAAACCATGAAGGGAAATACAGAGCAAAAATAGCTTAAACATGAACAGCCTTAAAAATGCATTTACAAAGTTTATTCTATTGCACACACAGTCATGTGCTTATTGGAAAAGACATCGTCATTTCCAATAGCAATTCCATGTTCTCGAACATGTTTTTGCCTAATGATTGAAATGCTTCAGATCAGGAAAACTACTCTAAGAACAATCATGCTGAAGATTATGATTTTCTGTAAACCTATCTTGGTGTGGAGAAGTATTATTAGTCCAGAAAAATAGTAAGGACAACTTCTTCCAAATACACAAGCCAAAGAACAGCAATCAATTATTAAAATCACTTAAAAGTTCCTATGCCATCAAAAACTTACATCTGCAGACAAACTACTTCTTGTGTATGACATCAATTAAAATTAATTTTACAGTTCCTATTGTGAGCAGCTCTATATGGATGTAATACGGTTACCAGTGTCATTAAATCAAAGGTTGCTCTAAAGCAAAAGCCACAGAAACTAAAACAATGACAACACACACTGCATAAAAGCTCTGAAAATACATGGCAAGGTCATTTTTTGAAAGTTATATATCAAACTAATTTGACCATTGTTCCAAGCAAAAAAAAAATAATCTCAGAATCTACACTGATCCCAAATCTGATGCCAGTCCCAACGAGCAGTATTAACCTATGAATAAAGTCACCTGCAAACAAAGCAACATACAATCCAGGAATGTGAATATATGAGCAACAGGAAAAGAAAATACATTGATAAGTGAAAAAAATTCACTAACTTCTTTTTCTAAACACTAGTGGCACTTCATAGTCAGAATCGTGAAAACATAGACCCAACCACTGTTACACAAATACAATATCCCAAGGACAAAGGAGCCACACAAACAACCTTTTTGGAAGAATCAGAATTAAGAGAAGGCATCTCAGGTTCAGCCGAAAAATTACTCAGTGACAGTCCGAAATAACAGTGAGTCTCTGTCCAAAACTACAATTCAGGAAAGGCTAACGACAATGGACAGTATGTCCCATGAAACAGTGACTAACAATAGGACCTATATGACTGATCTACTTTGTAAGAACTGCGTAACAAACCAGACAAATTCTCCTAACTACAATCCTAGAGAGATTTCTTTGCACTGCATTTTGTCCTTTCCTTCTTATGCTAAAACAACAGCTAGATGTGCATTTGAACAAACATTTGAATACATAAGCGTAACATACAGCTTTGTATTTGAGTATTTTCTCAATTCCACTAGACCTCAACATCTACAGATTATTAACTGTAACATAAAACACTTACCAGGAATATCACTTTTGGTGGTTCAGAGTTCATTACACTTCTAACAAGTATCAGCTCATTTATTTGTAATATTTGTAATTTTTGGTATCACAGTAACAATCAAAACATCTCACTGAGCTGCTACCTCCAGCAAAGAAAATTTCTATCCTACAGAGAAGCAGGTTAGATTAAACCGGTGCATCCACATAGCCGTTAGTTCTGCATGCGCATCACAGAAGACAGGAAAAAAAACACCAACAACTCCTAAGCAACAAAAAAAAACATACAAGAGAGGGGCTCCAATTTAAACAAAGCATAATAAAACGAGGATGATGTTACAAGGTTTCTCCACAAGTAAGTGCAAGTATGCCAGCACACATGCAGAAAACCAACAAGCAGTACCCACTCCAGCACATTCCCACAGCTGCTTAACTTTTAGGAGTTTCTGCGACCATACCTTGAGAAACAGGATGAATTAGCAATGCTATTTCTACAAAAAAAGTAACAAACATTTACAGTTTATGTTCCTGGACCAAACAATTTATTGCTTCTGGTCAAAAAAAAAGGTGTCTGAACAACTTAGTCACTTTGCAACAGCAGTTTTAAAACATAAATGCCCAAAAGTAAACCTCAGTTCCACCTTAAGAATGCCTTATTACAGAAGCTATGTTAAAATTCTAATTAATGTCAATATTGCCAATCCTTCAGATTCACCTGTCATTTTCAAACTCATTTTCAGGATGAAATATGTAGAGCCATTCTGTTAAAAAGTGTATGGGGCAGAAGGTCAGATTAAAGTGAAACCTGTAAAACTCTGCCCAAATACTGCAAGAACTTTTTTTCTAAGCATTCAGAAGCACCCAAGGAAAGAGATTCATAAGAACTAGGAACATTTTAGAAGAACTGCAAAAAATACCAAGTATACTACAGACAACCCATGCAACAGGTAAACTCCACTGATATGTATCAATGTTTGGGGGTTTTGACTATTATTAACATTTTACAAGGATTTCAAGACCCACGGTTACAACAAAAGCTTCCGTAAACACCATTCTACAAGAGATGTTAGGTTCTACTAGCTCTGACTGTTACAAGTTCTCAACAAAAAACATTCTGAGTTATTTGGGGAAGCTTTGATTCCTAATTATTACACTTAAAATACCAAAAAGCTAGCATCTAATTTGGCCCTGGAAGATTAAGAGTAACATCTGAACTATGAAGACCATACTGTAGTTCAGAAGTGGAACACGCTGCTAAAAAACAATTGAAAGTGGGCATCAGGTATCAAAGTATCAACAAAGCTCACTTCAGACATCAGATATTTAAGAAATCGCAGAACTGCTCTACATGCATACACTATTATCTGTTGATATTTGTATGTCTCTACTGAAGGACTACAAAATTGGTGGGAACAGCTCTCTTTTAAATTATAAGCATTAGAACAGTAATACTACATTAAATCATCTTTCTATGTAATCTGAAAATTGTCTGACATTTGTAAGCATCAGGGAAGCATATGAATTCTCACTGAACTCTGAATTCTGCAGACTTCCATCTCATTTTGCTTGGAAGAGATTATGTCTTCTCTGTTATGTGTACTTCACATAAAACAAGCTACAATCCACCACTTGTTATGCAACAAGTATCCTGCGTTTACCTGGACAAAGAACACATTATCCTATTTAATTCTTTTTTCCTTCTTGTGTAATCTTCTTTTTTGTTAATGACATTAAAGAATGAGAATACAAAAATAATGGTATATTCGGCTGCCTTACAAAACAGTTGCACTATGAGAGAGCAAACTGCAGACACAAGAAACAGCAGCTGATCTGTTCCACAACTTGCCCTACTGCAACCACCTACAGTGGTCATTCATAAGTACACTACTGCGACCCACACTATGAATAATCATTCAAGAGGATTTCTTTCAGAGGATAAAATTTCATAGACCAAAATGCTTTCCATTACATTACCTTTGTGAATACCTGGAGTGCAACTGAATTTATGTAATATTGGACATAGCTAGTAAGACCTGATTTTTTGGTACCAGTTCAGGAGTTCCTAACACCTCACAACTTACCTCTATTACACCAAATACAAGCATACACTGACAGCAACAAGTATGGAACACCTGAACAAAACAGGTATTTTGCTTATGAATAAATGAGTGCTGAATACTGTTTAACTCCTTATCAGCTTCAAAATTCCACCAGGTTTCTTGTTGTCCTTACATTAACCTCATAGGACAACACAGGCATAGCAGAGAACTTCCTTCCCATGTTTAGCAGTTGATTACTCTGAATCTGATGATGACAAGTAGAAGTCTAACATCTGAGAACAAGCATATTAAGTCTCACCGCTCATTTAAGGTGACCCTGGATGTTCTCTGGTCCTCTCTTCCCTTCACAACATAAACAAGAACCAGCATCTATTTTTCCTGTAGATATCAGCTCCTTCATGCCGAAGGACAAATACTGAAGCAATCACCTCTTTATCTTCCAGCTTTCTACAACTATTCAAGTTGAATATATTACACAAAACGAAGGGGGTTTTTAATAATTTGAGGATGAACAACCTTTTACTTCACAACAGAGTTCCCTAGTTTCTAATGGTAGCACACAAACAGTTCTCCATCCAAATAAGGTGGTGAAGCTGGCAGAAAATATAAAACCTGGATTTCTACTGCAAAAGTAGAAAGCTGTCCTTAAACATAAATAAAAGCAGAACAAGAAGCATGTGTTCATTGAATCATAGATAAAATTTAATATGTATTTATATTAGGCCTTAACATACAGAAAGTAAATATATAAAATACATTAATCTTATCACATTCATACATAAAATATCCTGGGACGTTTCATGGTTCTATACAGAAGTGTACAACCTCAGGAGTTTATCATCACAGTTTCTTTACATTGCGGGAAAAACATTTCAGCTTTAAAATACGTGTTATCAGTCTGTCAAATTAATCTCAAAAGCATAAAGTACATTAAGGACAAACACTGAACAAAAGCCTTCATCCCCACTGCAAACTACAGCAACACTTGCAAAGACTCCTATAGACTGCTTAGCTCAAGCAAAGAAGTCGTACTACAAGTTAGCTTTGAGGTCACTAAAGGTCTGTAACTGATGAGTGGTATTTACAGATGTTGCACAGTAGCAGGGCAACCAGTCTGAGCTAAAAACAATACCACAGGATCTGTGTAGAAGACTTTCAAAAGACGAACTTCTTCACTGAAGAAACAGATCACAGTAAGTCAAAGATTAAACCTGAGACACCAACTCCATTATATTTTAATCGGCGTTTGTTTCTAGACATCTTTGGATGCATGGATTATACCCTTTTAGGCAAAATCTGCATGTGATAACTTTATGCATATCAGAGACCTCAGTGACTTCACTTATAAGTATCTGCAAGAGCAGGACCTTTGCTGCAGTTTCCACAGGAATTAAACACTTCCTCAAAATCTGTGCTGAACATAAAGATTAGAACAGCAGAATGAATCACTCATAAAGGCAGAGTTGTAGTTCAGTTACAAGCTTAGAGTCATAAGACTTACGAGTTGCAGTTTGACTATCTGCACTGCTGTATTTCCCCTTTGACTTTATACAAGACACCTGTGGCAAAACCTACACAAGCATTCCCACACTCCATGGGACACCTTCCAAAGTACACAACAGGTGCTTTCACAAACCCAGAGCATGGTATTCTTGAAGGAGAACAATCAACCTACTCAATTCACCTTAAGAAAAACGTAAAAATTGAAGTGAGTGAGGAGGTTGGTGTATGTATTCTAATTCTCAAGAGCTCAAAAGGACAATTTCTTTAATCAAATGATCAAAACAAAGAAACATAATAAACATGCTTTTCAGCTTTTAAGGGTTTTATAAGCCTACATAAGTTGAACAAAACTTATGCAAATAATATTTAACTCACTGATCCTCCATACAATTGATTATTTATGTGTCATCTGCATTTGAGAAACACAGATTTTGAAAGACCACAACTCTGAAAGAGGCTCATCTCCATCATCTTTAGTAAGTCCTGGGGAACAGGAGAGGTGCCTGGGGATTCGAGGAAGGCAAAAGTCACTCTAGTCTTCAAAAAGGGCAAGAAGGAGGAGCTGGCTAACTATAGACCAGTCAGCCTCACCTCCATCCCTGGAAAGGTGATGGAACACTTCATCCTCAACTCTGTCTCTAGGCATATCAAGGATAAGGGGGTCATTGGGAGCAGTCAGCATGGGTTTACCAAGGGGAAGTCATGTTTGACCAACCTGATAGCCTTTTATGAGGACATAACCAGGTGGATAGATGAGGGTAGGGCAGTGGATGTGGTTTATCTTGATTTCAGTAAAGCATTTGACGCTGTCTCCCACAGCATCCTTGCAGCTAAACTGAGCAAGTGTGGTCTGGCTGATGGGGTAGTGAGGTGGATTGTGAACTGGTTGAAGGACAGAAGTCAGAGAGTTGTGGTCAAGGGGATGGAGTCTAGTTGGAGGCCTGTGTCTGGTGGAGTCCCTCAGGGGTTGATACTGGGACCAGTACTTTTCAATATATTCATTGACAACTTGGATGAGGGAACAGAGTGTGCTCTCAGCAAGTTTGCTGATGACACTAAACTGAGTGGAGTGGCTGATACACCAGAGGGGTGTGCTGCCATTCAGTGTGACTTAGACAAGCTGGAGAGTTGGGCAGGGAGAAATTTAATGAGATTCAAGAAGGCCAAGCGTCGAGTCTTGCACCTGGGAAACACCAATCCCATGTACGAGTATAGATTGGGGGCTGACCTGTTGGAGAGCAGTGAAGGGGAAAGGGACCTGGTGGTCCTGGTGGATGGAAGGATGACCATGTGCCAGCAGTGTGCTCTTGTGGCCAGGAGGGCCAATGGGATTCTGGGGTGTCTTAGAAGGGGTGTGCTTAGTAGGTCAAGAGAGGTTCTTCTTCCTCTTTACTCTACCCTGGTGAGGCCGCATCTGGAATATTGTGTCCAGTTCTGGGCCCTTCAGTTTAAGAAATATAGGGAGCTGCTGGAAAGAGTCCACCACAGAGCCACAAAGATGATAAAGGGGCTCGAACATCTTCCTTATGAGGAAGCTGGGTGTCTTTAGCTTGGATAAGAGGAGGCTAAGGGGTGACCTCATGTATGCTTTTAAATATGTGAAGGGTAGGTGTCGGGAGGATGGGGTCAGGCTCTTCTCAGTGAAGCCCAGTGACAGGACAAGAGGCAATGCCTGTAAGCTGAAGCATAGGGGATTCTGTGTGAATACACATGGAAATTTTTTCCCAGTTCAGGTGCCAGAGCACTGGAACAGACTGCCCAGAGAGGTTGTGGAGTCTCCTTCTCTGGAGGTATTCAAAACCTGTCTGTACATGCTTCTGTGTCATCTGGTCTAGGGAATCCTGCTGTGGCAGGGGGGTTGGACTAGATGATCTTTCGAGGTCCCTTCCAACACCTAATATTATGTGATTCTCTGAATTTAATCCACAATCTCTGGAGAGTGATGTGGATCAAACAAGATAGAGGAAGAAGTAGTTCCATTATGATAGTTCGTTGCTTGACATTAGTTTGGCAAATCTGCTCGTGAAGCCAGATTTAAATAGTTTGCATAAATAACTGTAATTACTGCCTGCAAACATAACCTTCAATAAATCTCTGTATCTACCTGATTTATGAACTCAATGCATCATATCTATAGTATTTTTCAAATTGCCAAACTACTCCTGGGTAACCTACAATAAAATTTCATGATAACCTTCCATGGTCTGGACTAAGTTTGAACCTACATAATCCTCCTCTTTCTCTTTTTCTTCCAAAGCACACCACCTACTGAGAAGCTTATAGATTCCAAAAAGAGCTTTTCCCACTTCATGTCTCTGAGGAATAGGGGTAACACTGCCCTACCTCAAAACAGAAGATACATGTCTGACAATTTGTAGTAGGTTTAAGAGTTAGTGAGATAAGGAAACCTATTACTATGGCAGAAAAGATTGTGAATGTTCACAGAAAATATTATAAAGTTTAAGACTCAATACAACATAATTTAAGCCTAACCTGTTTTGCACAGTTTTAAACTACCTTTTCTGTTAGTTATACTATTCAGACAAAGAAGTAAATACACTTCATGATGAAATGCCCTTATCGCTGTATTTGAATTAGAACAAAAGCATCAACTATTCTGTTTTCAGAAAGTCCATTACTTCAGATCCCACAACTGCTCCTTCCAGTCCTTGTGTCCACACCCTGAGCACTATTAAAAACCAAGGGAAGACAAAAAACCCTCAAACAGCTAACTATAATCGTATCCTCCAATGTAAGAGTGCTGTCTAATGGACGTATCAAAATTATGAAGCAAAGTTTTACATTTCTCCCAACAATAGTATACCTAGAAATTATTCAGAATAATAGGAAGCAAAGAAACATTCAATCATGGCCTGAAAACTTAAATTTGATGGCAGACTTTTGAAGTGGCTTTTTCAAACTGCTTAACCCCCAGTACAGAACACCAGAAATTCCGAGTTATTTTAATTCTTACATTCAAGAACGTTTTCCATGTCAATACACAGTAACTACCTCACAGCGTACGCTCAAAACCACAACCCAACGAGGGCAACTCGCTCCTAAGTAAACTACTGACTTGCGCCGGGAGCAGAAGGGCCGAAGGTGCCCAGCGCATCCTCCCACGGGGCCCGCCGGTCACCACAGCCTGTTCCGGCCCCGTGACCCGCCGCCGGGCGAAGGGAAGCGCGGGACGCGTTCCCCTACGGAGGCCGAGGGAGGCGGTCAGGACTGGGAAGGCCTAGAAGTGCCAAGGGCTGCCGACACCTCCCTTCCCGGCCTACAGGGGGGCCGCAAGCCCTTCCTGCCCTCACCACGGACCAGGCAGACAGTCCCGGAGCCCACAGGGCAGCGGGACTTGGCGAGGGGTACACAACGCCCAAGCCACCGTTGGAGATGCGGGAGGGTCTTGGGGGGGGTGGGAAAGCAGCCGCGCCGCCCCTGCCCGTACCTGCTGTGCCTCTGCGCCGTGACGGCGCTGGTGTAATAGGCCGCTCTCCGCTGGGTGCTGCGCGATACCGGGTGCAGCGGGATGTGATCCGCCATCTTGGGGGCTTCCCCCCTCCACCTCGCACCCGCCCGCTTCCCCTCCTTCCCCCCACCCCGCCTAGTACCGCTTCGCCTCGCCCGGGCTGCCCGCGAGAAGCGACCGGGACCTCTGATGTCACGGCCACCCCCAACTGACGCCACNAGCAGTAGCAGTAGCAGGTGGAGGAACCCGGGTTGGGGCCATTGGTAGCGGTTGGGACGCGCCAGGTAGGTGGCGGTTTGGAGTGTCAGTCGAGTGCGGAAGGGTGGGCTTCCCGGAGCCTTCCCTAATCGTATAATAATAGGATGCTTTGGGTTGGAAGGGACCTTTAGAGGTAATCTAGTCCAACACAGCTTCAGTTAGCAGGGGCACCTTCAATTACATCAGGTTGCTCAGAGCCCCATCCAGCCCGACATGGAATGTTTCCAGGGATGGGGCATCTACTACCTTTCTTAGCAGCCTGTGTCAGTGTTTCACCACCCCCATTGTAAAATATTTCTGTCTCATATCTAGTCTTGTCCTGGTTTGTGTTAGAACAACTAATTCTGTTCAGTGATTTTATTTTTTAGTTGAAGCTCTTCTAAGAAACTGCACTTTCTGAGGCTAAACAGCATGTTTATATAGACACTGCCAGCTTCCAGCAGTGATAAGGCCTAATGTTTAGATTTACTGCCAAGGACTGGTATGCAGAGCAAGGTCACTGGTAAATCTTGTGTCTCCTGTTGGGGGGTGCAGGGTAAAGACTGCACTTTCAGGGAGGAGCAGACAGGACAGGTGACCCTAAACTGACCAACTAAAGTATTCCATCCCAAGTTGCCATATTCTATATATAAACTGGGGTCAGTTCCCCCTTGCTAGCTGATTATTCAGATCATTATTCTGATGATTGTTCTCCCTTATGAGATTATTATTCTTTCTGGCTCCTTTTCTCCTGTGCTTCAGTGATCCCTAAGTTCCTGCATCCAGTAACAGGATCCATCTCCTGAGCCTGACTCATCTGCTGCTGAGGCCTACTGCCGCAGTATCAGTGATGATGTAGATACCATCAAGGGAGGTTTGGGTTCGGTATTGGGTTCTGTACATATTTGTATCTATTTCATTTACCATTATTATTAGTAGTAAAGTAGTTTTATTTTCCAATCCACGAGTCTCTCTGTCTCTCTCATAACCCCTTTCCCTTCCAATGGGGGGAAGAAGAGGAGGTAACAGGGAGCATCTGTCATTTGGTTGGTCGTCAGCCCAGCCTCGGACCTCAACAGTCTAAATCTCCCGTCTTTTAGTTTAAAGCTATTACCCCTTGTCGCAACAGGCCCTGCTAAAGAGATTGTCTTCATTTTCTTGTAGGTACCCTTGAAGTACTGAAAGGCTGCAGGAAGATCTCCCTCAGAGCCTTCTCTTCTCCAAGTTGAACAATCTCAACTCTCTCATCCTTTCATCATAGTAGAGGTGTTCCAACCTGATCATTTTTGTGGCCTTCCTCTGGACCTGCTCCAACAGGTTCATGTCGTTATGCTGAGGACTCCAGTACTTCAAGTGAGTTCTCACCAGTGTGGAGTAGAGGGGCAGAATCACCTCCCTCAACCTTCTGGCTACACTTCATTTGATGCAGCCCAAGATACAGTTGGCCTCCGGGGCTGCAAGCGCACATTTGTTGGCTCATGTCCAATTGCTGGTACCCCGCAATCCTGCTAGGCTACTCAATCGCTTCATCCCCAAGCCTGTATTGGTAATGGAGATTGCCCCGACCCAGGTGCAGGACCTTGCACTTGGCCTTGTTGAACCTCATGAGTTTCACACAGACCCACTTCTCAAGCTTGTTCCCTGAATGGATCCCTCTGGATGGCATCCTGTTTATTAGCCACACCACTCAGCTTGGTGTTGTCTGAAAACTTGCTTAGAGTGCACTCGATAAATGTTGTTGATAAAGATATTAAGTAGCACTGGTCCCAGTACAGACTCCTGAGGGACACCCTTTGTCATGGACATCTGTAAGGACATCAAGCTGTTGATTACTACTGTCTGGATGTGACCATCCAACCAATTCATTATCCACTGAACAGTCCACCCATCAAATCTGTATGTTTCCAATTTAGAGAGAAGGATATTGGGAGGAACTGTGTCAAAGGCCTTACAGAAGTCCAGAGAGACAACATCCATAGCTCTTCCCTTGTTCACTGATGTAGTCATTCCATCATAGAAGGCCACTAGGGTGGTCACTTGCCCTTGGTGAAGCCATGCTGGCTGTCTCAAATGACCTGCCCGTCTTCTATGTGCTTTAGCATAGCTTCTAAGAGGGTCTTTTCAATGATCTTCACAGGCACAGAGGTGAAGCTGACAGGTTGGTAGTCCCAAGGGTCCTCCTTGCTACCTTTTCTAAAAATGGGTGCAACATTTCCCTTTTTCCAGTTATCATAGAACTTTTCAAATATGATGGAAAGTGACTTGGCAACTACATCAGCCAATCCCCTTAGATCTCTGGGATGTATCTTGTCAGGTCCTATAGACTTATGTATGTTCAGGTTCCTAAGATGCTCATGAACCTGATCTTCTCTTACAGTGGAAGGGACTTTTCTCTCCCAGTCCCTGTCTTGCAGTCTATCCACTTGAGAGGTTAAGGCTGGTGAAGTTTAATTTTTCATCCTCTGAAGTATCACATAGGTGACACATCAAGAGGAAGAGACAGAGGCTGTGCTGGTGGGATCTGTAGCCCAGGAAGCACAAGGGACGCAGGCCTTTCACAGGAACTTGAGAGTTCTGGGGTTGAATAGGTATTAGGTTACAAACTGAAAAGTGGTTGTCTTCAGTTAGCCTGCAGATGCCTGGTATTTTTTAAGCTGGTCTAGGTAGGCTTCTCTTCCATTTCTTGGATGGCAAGGACTAGCTGTCACCTATATCAGTGAATACTCGTGTGATCACCAAGAACAAATAAAAGCACTGCAAATTGACAGTGATTGGTTCCTGCCATTAAACAGAGACAGTTTTTGTGAGCCAGAGGTATTGCCACGTGGAAATGGACATTTTGTAAGTCAAGGGTAATGAACTAGTCTATGGGACCTCAGAGGGGAAAGATCAATACACAAGTCATCACGGAAGAAAAAACAGTTTGGAAGATAGATGTGTTCATAGACCGGCTTTAGGATGTTATCCCTTGATATTCCTCTAAAATTGGATGCTGCGGGGAGGAAAAGGCCTAACACTATCACAAATATGGAAAACTTCCTACAAAAGGAGAAAAATGGAAACTATCTTTCTTTCTCAATGTCTATTCAAGGTAAAAGAAGCATCCAATGAAAAATTTAAAAGGAACTACCAGGAAAAATTTTCATTAAAAGAAATTTCAACTTAAAGACGAGAGAAAAATATGTCTGAAGTGCAGAACACAAGATTAAATAAAAGATACATGGCAAAAGTCTTTCTTGGTAATTTTTTGTTTCTCTTCAATAATGTAAATTGCTGGATTCATATTTCCAACAGAAAATTGCAGATTTCTTAGCAACAGTAGAGTAGGAAAGAAGGTTTCATTATCTGGTTGTACACCAGTCATATTGTAAAATGCCTTAAACTTACTAGTTTCAAAATATGGTGAGAGAACAAAAGATTTCACAAATGACTTGGCTTACATACAATGATAACAAGACCAAGATCTTTGGCAATGAATTGCTAATTATGCAAATTACTCAAGCCAAAGATGCCAGTAGAATTCCATCTTCAGTCTTCTAGAATGTAGGCATTTTGCCTTTCATTGTTCTGAAGACACTGTATAGCAGAAAGATTTTCATGGTACAGGAAACCTTAATATGACCTGAAGCATGCAATGTTGTAATGTCAGCAGTGGCAACCAAGAACAACAATTAGGTGAGAGTAGCACTCAGAATCATAGAAACCATAGAATAGTCCATGCTCACATTGGACCTTAAAGATCGTGTGGTCTAACCTTTCATGGGAAGCGGAACATAGATAAGATTATCTAGCACTCTGTGCAATGGTATCCTGGAAACCACTGGTGCTGAGGACTTGTCTGTGTCCCTGGGGAGGTTGTTCCAGTGATTGACTGTTCTCACTGTAAAAAAATCCCTTTTTATATAGAGATTAAACCTCTCTCTGCAACTGTTACCTGTTGTTCCATGTCTTCTCCATGTGGCTACTTCTGATTAAAGAGCCTCCATCTTCTTTGTAGCCAACTTTTAGGTACTGGAATACTGTGGTGAGGTCCCCTGAGCCTTCTACAGGGGGAAAAGACCTCCTTCAGTCTTTCTTCAAAGGGCAGGTTAGCCAGCCTTTTGATCATCTTCATGAACCTCCTTTGGACCTTATCCAGTCTGTGCATGTCTTTTCTTGAATTGTGGGGACCAGAACTGGACACACTACTCTGGGTGAAGCAATGATACCACACCTGGAGTACTATATCTACTCTCCAATGTTAAATGAAGTTGCTCTTAAACCCAGATATTTCAGACTGAAATGTCGATGTACCTGATGTATCGCAGAACATACCTTCTACCTTAGAACAAGGGTGAATGATCAGTACTGAGCAACACAATAAGCAGTTTACCCTGAAGGATGATCCTGTCTGTTGGAGTGAAGATCATGATGCACTGGCAGTGCTTAAGATAGCTTGCTATGTGAAATTTCTAAGCAGTATTTTGCCTTAAAGAATTTATCTGGTTACTGAACTCAGCAACAGACACAAAACACTCAAAATTGAACCAGGATAGTGGAGCAAGTTACGAAGGTGGTTAAAGGCTCATATGGGAATAAAAGGGTAAAATCCCTCTTCTGGGCACATGGCAGGACTTTGCTGGATATTTGAAGGGTTGCACTCAGAAATGCCAAAAAGAGGAAAGAGGTTTATTTAGCTTATTAATTATAATGTTGGTACATTATAATGTTGTTGGTACTACACCAATGGAAAATAGAATTGTAATTTAGGTTGGAAGGGATGTCAATAGGTTGCCTAGACCAAGCACCTGCTCCAAGACATCAGGTTTGATACCAGATTGTTGAGGGTCATGTACAGTGGAGTACTGAATACCCCTAAGGGCAGTACAGTGGTTCCACAACTTCTCTGGACTACTTGTTGCAGTGTTTACCTTGTTATAAACAAATTACTAATAAGTAATCAGAATTTCACATGTTCCAACTTGTTTCTTTTGCTTCGTGTCTGAAAACCTCACATCTCTGCAAAAAGTCTAGCTCCATCTTGTCTGTATTGTTCCATTATGTAGTTATATTCAGCCACAAAGTTTCCTCTTAGCCTTTTCTATTCCAAGCTGATCAGATTGAGTTCTCACTCTCTGTTTTATTAGACATCATATTCTCCAGCTCTCTGACCAACTTGGTCACCCTTGCATAGACTCTCTCCAGAATCCCAGTGTCCTTTAGTAATGAGAAGAACAAAACTGGGCATAGTAGTCTAGATAATGATCTTACAAGTTCCAAACAAAGGGGAAGGATTGCTTCCCCTCTTGTATGCATTTACTCATAATGCCTGGGGTGTAGGTGACTGATTCTGCTGCAAGGGCACGTTGCTGCTTCATGTGCAGCACAGAAGGTTATGGTGTAGCACTGCCTGCCTCCTGCCCACTCTGCAATGATGTCTATGCTTTGTGTTTGAGTAATCAAATACAACCCTGAAAAAAATCAGCATAACTATTATGCCAGTCCTAGATGATTTTATGGCCTTTGCTATTACAATTCTGTGCATCTCTCAACTTTAAAATTTTAACTTTAATATTAACAGCTGTACATTCAGAATCCTCATGTGACTAATGAATTTACTGCAGTTCACTGAGGCAAAGAGAATGAAAGTGATTTCTTTGGTTTTCCTATTTGATTCAAGCCTTTTGTGGGGCAGTTTTCAAACAGTAATGAAATCACTTAATTCACAAGTTAGCAGCCTAGGGCCAATCTTTTTGTTTCTGAAGAACTTTGGTTCTGGTTATTTGGTTTTATTTTGGTTATTTACCAGAGTATTTGACCTGTAACTGTCTCTAATATCAGTCAGTTATATGCATGTGTTTGGAATTCTGTAGGTATAGACAAATACGTGATCTAGTATATATAATATTTATTATTGGCAGACTTGTAAATGCACCAGCATGGGACAATCATTAACAACCATAAATGCCTTTGAGTCTTGATTCCTTACTGAATCTCATGTATTCTATAAATAATTATTTTATTTATGATTACTTTAAGGATTTAAAAGAGAAATACTTTGCTTTTACCTGTGTGCAGAGAGACTTTGAACCAGAAAGCCTTCTGAGAAGAGGAAAATGACAGTTTTAAAATAAATTAATGACTGAGAGAATGATGAAATCATATAGTTCTAATTTTAAATGTATGCAGTTTTGCTTGCTTAAAATACGGTTTTAAAACTTGCAGTTAAGACAGTTGCTGGAAATCTGTCATGATTTTAGCTTCTTGATCACTCTAATAGCCTTTTTGCAACAGTAAAATGGTAAAAGCTTTTCAGGATGGGGACTGTGTGACATATGTGTCTCTAGATTTTCATATAATCCTGGTTTACCTCTTTAAAAAATTATTAAAATGTATGTAAAAGTATTTTTATGTAAAATAGAGACTTTCGCATATGATACTGGAGGACTTTTCAAGATGCTTGTAGGAAATGTGCCTGCATTTTGAAAATAGTATTTCCTTTCCTGTTTAGAAATCCTCGAAGGTCACAGAATAAACCTGCTTTAATCCTGATTTTGCTAGTCAGGCTTCTAAGGCAGGTGTTATTTTGCTAGATGAAATAGGCTTTTAGCTTCAGGAAAGAAATACTTTTGCATCAATATTAAGCACTGGCTAAATAATGTTTATCAGTTAAATATCATGGTAACATGCATTTATGATAATAAGTAAATATTGCAACATTAGGAAATATCCTTTCTGTATCATCCTTTCTTTGTTTATTTTTTTGCATTGGTAACAAATGGCAGAGACCCAGAAGCTATGATTTATGGATTTTGTGAACTCTTGGTTTAACTAGGAACGAGCTGGCATGGAAACTGTTTTGCATTTGTTGCATGTATGTGCTACAGGTGCGGAACCTGTCTGAAACTAGTTTTGTCAAGTATCCCCAGAGAGCATTTTATAATAATTTATACTTTCACTACCGTTCCACTTCTGCTGTAAATGTTCAAGGTTAAGTGCTCCCTCCCTCCTAATACTGTTTATGTATCCAGTCTTGGCTAGGGCAATGGGGGGAAATAAAAGGCAGGTTGAAACTAATCCATTCTTTATGATCCTTCTTGGAGCCAAATTATAAAATCAGTTATATCAAAGTAAATCTGTGGAAGTGATACTAAAATCAGTTGAATATAAAATAAATGAGTTTCAGTAAGCCTCACATAATGTTACAGAGTAAAAAATTTACATTACTTTTATAGTGGGTATTTTCTCACCTCATCCTTCACACTGCCTTGCATTTCCATTTTAATTGTGGATTTTTTTTTTCTCAGTGATGAAGCAGCTCAGTATCAGCAAATTGAAAATTAGTCCAAGACACCTAGAGGCTTAAAAAAAAAAAAAGAAAAAGGCACTAGCAAAACCTGACCAGAGCAACACAGAAAGAATACAGAATCACAGAATCACAGAGAATCACAGAATTGTTACGGTTGGAAAGGACCCTCAAGATCATCTAGTCCAACCAATAGCCCTACAGTACTCTTATCCCTAAATCGTCCCCTGAAGAACCACATCTATCCACTTCTGTCCCGGTCTGCTTAATGGACACGGGGTAGATTCGAGGTTTATTTCCCAGAGTGAAATTAAGACACAAACGAGGTCAGAAGCTGAAAATCGATTAGGGTTTATTGAAACAAAAGAGTTAAAGCAATAGGACAGTAGGACGGAGGAAAGAGAGGAAAATTAAGCAGAGAGGCAGGACAGAGAGCAAGAGGTAATAGTTACACCACCATGGATCGGGTCCAGCGACGTGTCGAGGGTCCCGTGTCACCCCGTTTCTTCCATGACGGTGGATGATCATGCTCACATTCTCTCTCATACACACACCAATCACAGCTCCACTCACAACTCACCTCACACAACTCACACCCACGTGGCTTTTTCCTAAGGTTTTTACAGGAAAAGGTACAGGACAGGGTCCTACTGATCCTTAAGATAAATGGAATATCCCGCAGGTTTCTCCAGACTTTTCTTATGAATAAATTCCTCGGGAGATGTCCACACACCTGGGCCTTATCTCAAGGTTTTAACTAGGCCTCATCTCAAGGTTTTAACTAGGCCTCATTGTCCTGCACAGCAGTTTCCTAGCCTCAGGCTCCTCGAGGTCTGGCAGTCTCAGCTAGGAAACCTGTTTTCCATGGCTGATAAGAAAGTGGATTCAAACAGTCTCTTACAACTTCTTAAAAACCTCCAGGGGTGGTGACTCCACCACCTCCCTGGGCAGCCTATTCCAATACCTCACCACTCTTTCAGTAAAGAAATTCTTCCTAATATCTAATCTAAACCTGCCCTGGCACAGCTTGAGCCCATTCCCTCTAGTCCTGTCACTAGTCACAAGGGAGAAGAGGCCAACACCCGCCTCCCTAGAATGACCTTTCAAGTAGCTGAAGAGAGCGATAAGGTCTCCCCTCAGCCTCCTCTTCTCCAGGCTAAGCAACCCCAACTCCCTAAGCCTTTCCTCATAAGGCCTGTTCTCCAGACCCCTGATCAGCCTAGCTGCCCTTCTCTGCACCATCTCCAGTACTTCGATGTCCTTCCTATACTGCAGTGCCCAAAACTGTTGTCTTTATAGAGCTGAAGGCAGCAAGGGAGACTAAACCAAGTAAATTCTTACACACTAAGAGTGAGGGAGCAAAAAAAATATAAAATAGAGGGAGCTAAATCAGCTATAGTTACCAGTTCTAATAATTCTGGTAGCGATGCCTTTATATCTTCAATCCATATCAAAGAATCACAGAATGCTGGGAGTTCGAAGGGACCTCTAAAGATCATCTAGTCCAACCCCTGCCAGAGCAGGATTCCCTAGACCAGGTCACACCGAAGTGTGTCCAGACAGGTTTTGAATATCTCCATAGGAGGAAACTGCACAACCTCTCTGGGCAGTCTGTTCCAGTGCTCCAGCACCCTCACTGTGAAAAAATTTTTTCTTGTATATATTGTACTGAATTCTTCTACCCCATTCCATATCATGGTCAGGTACTGGAAGTAGGGAAGAGAAAATAACTTGGGCCCCAGACTGTTTTACCAACTGTCCCAAAGCCTTGAAATCTCTCTTCATTCCCCTCAGACTACAGGATGCAGCTTCTTCCCCACCTGCCTGAAAGATCAGTATTGGATAGAAGTCTGATGGCAGCACTATGTTTCGAAGTTCCCTAGTAATATTCCTAATTTGGGCTCCAGGAAGACTGCAGACCTCTCTGTGATGAGGGTCAACCCTGCATATTGGGCCCTCTGTTCCCTTTAGGAGCGAGGCTCCAACAGCCGCAACTCTTCTCTTCTTTGTGGAAGAGGTTGTTACATGTCCAGAAAGCCTAACAGACTGTGGCAAGACCTCTTGCCTGTCATCCACATCCGCATTAGATGGGCTATCTTCCAGGAGGGACTCATATGTATTTCTCAGAGGCACCTGGCAAGATGAGGCAGGCAAGGAAGGCAGTCGCCTTCCACCATGGCCATAAACTTTCCTCCACTCACCTGTTTCATTTAGGCCTCCATCTTTCACCTTTGTCAAGCCTTCTGTTACAAGAGCCCCATACCTATTGTGTACAGGGAACTGAGAAGACAGGGGAGGTCAGGAGGGGCCTCTTTTGCCTCTTCTGCCTCTCCAGGAAGGGACCTGCCTCCATTCCCCCAAATCTTGTGGGTCGTCCTTTTGTGGGTGGCAAGATGGTGTGGGATCCCCTGCTTCTCTTGCAGCCCTCACATGCTGTCCCTGTCTCAGGGATGGCAGACCCTGGTTCCACCATTCTATTTCCTTTTCCGATTCTCTTATAGTCTGTAACCTTGTGACTTCTTCCTTCGGCTCAGCCACCATACTGAGCAGATCATTCACCTGTTCACATCTGACACAGGTGTTATCTCTGCTATCTTCCATTGCAAATGGCAGGCTCTGGCACCCTCCACAGCCAGACATCTGGACACTCACATGTTTGCATGGGGCCTCGGTCTGGCGCTCTTCACGGCCAGAGGCCTGGACACCAACATGTTTGAGTGGGTCCTCAGTCTGGGTGCCCACGTTTTTTCTAACAGCAGCCCTCAGCTGAGTTAGAACCATAAGTAGATATTTACAGGAGACTGACCTCATAGGCAGTGGCGATGTGCCCAGATGCCTCACCTTGCTCCTTGACCGACCTTTTCCAGTGAAGATCCCTGTGCTCCTTGGCTGTTTAAATAGGCTGGGTGGACTGTGCTCCTCACTCAGCTGCCCCTGCCTCTCCCACAGGCAAGCAGGCCAGCCGGGTCTTGCACGTAATCTAGCAAGCAGTCATGCAAACTCAGCTGTTCACAGGAGATAAAAACTCCCCTAAAGTTCCAAACTTCAGAAAGCAGAAAGTCCCTTGGCTGTTCTGAAAAGTTTTTTCTTGTAATCACATGGAACCTCCTATGCTTCAGTTTACAACCATTGGCCCTTGTCTTGTCACTGGGCTTCACTGGGAAGAGCCTGACTCCATCCCTGTGACACCCACCCTTCACATATTTATAACTGTAGATAAGGTCACCCCTTAGTCTCTTCTTCCCCAAGCTAAAGAGACCCAGCTCCCTCAGCCTTTCCTCATAAGGAAGATGTTCCAGCCCCTTAACTAACCACACCCCTTCTAATACACCCCAGAATACTATTGGCCCTCCTGGCCACAAGAGCACACTGCTGGCTCATGGTCATCCTTCCATCCACCAGGACCGCCAGGTCCCTTTCCCCTTCACTGCTCTCCAACAGGTCAGCCCCCAATCTATACTCATACATGGGGTTGGTCTTTCCCAGGTGAAAAATTCGACACTTGGCCTTCTTGAATTTCATTCAATGTCTCCCTGCCCAACTCTCCAGCCTGTCTGAGTCACACTGAATGGCAGCACAACCCTCTGGTGTGTCAGCCACTCCACCCAGTTTAGTGCCATCAGCAAACTTGCTGAGAGCACACTCTGTTCCCTCATCCAAGTTGTCAATGAATATATTGAAAAGTACTGGTCCCAGTACCAACCCCTGAGGGACTACACCAGACACAGGCCTCCAACTAGACTCCATCCCCTTGACCACAACTCTCTGACTTCTGTCCTTCAACAAGTTCACAATCCAGCTCTCTNCTCAACACCTGTGGGTGCATCTCATCGGGTCCCATGGATTTATGGATGTCCAGATGGCTTAACTGCTCCCTAACCCAGTCCTCCTCAGCTAAGGAAAACTCCTCCGTTACCCTAACATCATGAGGCTCAAGGGTCTGAGGCTCCTGAGGACAGTCTCGAGCAGTATAGACAGAGACAAAGAAGGCATTCAGTAACTCCACTCTCTTTGTGTCATCTGTCACCAAGGCACCCACCTCATTCAGCAGTGGGCCTACATTGCCCCTAGTATTAATTTTTTGGGCAATGTATTTGAAGAAGCCCTTCCTATTTTCCTTGACCTCCCTTGCAAGATTTAATTCCAGAGAGGCCTTTGCTTTCCAAGTTGCCTCCCTACATCCTCTGACAACAGTGTTGTACTCTTCCCATGTGGCCAACCCCAACTTCCATGATCTGTAGACTCTCTTCTTCCACTGCAGTTTGCCCAGCACTTCCCTACTTAACCAAGTGGGTCTCCTGGCGCCCTTCCTTGAGTTTCTATGTGTTGATATTTTCCATGTGTTGCAATCTTGTGCTTGGAATCAGTAACATGTAACAAAATGTTGTCTTGCTATGGGAAAGAACAGAACTGGAGATACTGTTTCCTCTGAGCGGATCCTTGTTTTAGAAGATCACTTCAGACAATGAAACCACATTCCAGGTCCCTTCCAACTCCTAACATTCTGTGATTCTGTGTAATTCAGTTATACGCCAGAAACAATGAGTTTAAAACATCGACAAGATCAAAAAATAATCATATGAAATGTTACTATATTATAAAAAATCTGGCATACAATAGGTACTGGAAACAAAACACTACTCGCATTAAAAAAAAAATCCAACAAAAAAACCCCCTGTTGTCTACATAACTACAAAAATGAAAATTCTATTTCTACACATTTTATTATTAATATTCACAATTTTCAGTGTTTGTTGATTGATTGTGCTCCCAGCAGTTACATTTCTTTCAGACCTTCCTTCAAGGTCTTCTCTTTGGTAAATGTCAGTTCTCTGTAGCTCTGCAAGATTTATGGACTGTTAAATCTTTGCTCCTCCTTTTGTAGTCTATTCTTAACCAAAGTGTGGGTCCTGCAGCACCCACTTCAGACCAGATATGTGCCACCCTCACCTGAATTCCACCAAGATTTTTTAGAATAAAATACCAGAAATATCTTCTCTAACTAGACCAGAAAATTATGTATAAGTTGTATTTTGGATTTTGCCAATAGCAAGCCTAGGTCAAAAGACATTTTCTCCAATTCACTTTGCAAAAAAATCCAAGCAAATCCTGAAGTAGTTAAATCAAACTGGTTTGGAAACAAAGTTTCATTCTGGTGACTTCTGATTCAAATATTAGTAGAACCTTCATTTTAGCTAGATCATGGAGCAGATCCTCCTGGGAGCACTGCTGAGGCAGAAGGATAATGAAGAGGTCATTGTGTACAATCAACATGGCTTCACCAGGGGTAAATCGTGCCTGACAAATCTGGTGGCCTTCTATGAAGAGGTTACGACATCAATATACAGTGGAAGAGCAACCGACGTCATTTACCTGGACCTGAGCAAAGCCTTCGACACTGTCCCACATGACATCCTGGTCTCCAAGATGGTGGAATATGGGTTTAATGGATGGACCACTCTCTGGATAAGGAATTGGCTCTATGGCCACACCCAAAGAGTAGCTGTCAATGGATCCATGTCCAGGTGGAGGCCAGTGACAAGTGGAGTCCCTCAAGGATTAGTACTGGCATCAGTCTTGTTCAAAATATTCATCTGCAACATGGACAGTGGCATTGAGTGCTCCCTCAGCAAGTTTGCCAACGACACCAAGCTGTGTGGAATGGTTGATATGCTGGAGGGGAGGGATGCCATCCAGAGAGACCTGGACAGGCTGGAGAGGTGGGCCCATGCTAACCTCATGAAGTTCAACAAGACCAAGTGCAAGGTCCTGCATCTGGGTTGGGGCAATCCCAAACACCAATACAGGCTGGGTCAGGATTTACTTGAGAGCAGCCCTGCGGAAAGAGACTTGGGGGTGCTGGTGAATGAGAAGCTCAACATGAGCTGCCAGTGTGCGCTTGCAGCCCAGAGGGCCAACCGTATCCTAGGCTGCATCAAGAGAAGCGTGGCCAGCAGGTTGAGGGAAGTGATTCTCCCCCTCTACTCTTCACTTGGGAGACTCCACCTGGAATACTGCATCCAGTTCTGGAGCCCCTATTACAAGAGGGATATGGGGTTATTGGTACTAACTATAAACATTGAGTGTTATCACTACCAGAAACAGACACTGTGAAAATATGCTGATATCTTCAGAAAGTCCAGCTATTTAGGAGCAACTTAACTGAAAAGTAAAATCACTAAACAAAATTACTTCTGTTCTAACTCAAGCCAGGACAGGGAGACAACACTTTTTTTGGGAGATCTCCATACAACACAGAGAGTAGTTTCAACGCAATTATCAATTACAATTCTCCATTTTGTATCAATTATAAAGTGTCTGGCCCAAGCAGGCTTCTGAAACTGTAGTAGAATGCTGTTTTCTCCTGTGCTTCAGAAAGCCCATGTTCTGTCACTGAGTGAAGAGCCTGAGGTTTCTACTTTTGCTGAGGAGATAGATTTGGGGAATTCCCCATGATGCAAAGAGCAGGTTGGCTGAGAAGTAGAGGCTTTATGGTTAGATATTATCAAACACAGCAGTTCTAAATGTTTTCTTTCAGTCTTTCTGCTTATGAGATGGAGTTATAAAGAGGAGAGAGAAAAAATATCTAGGCAAAGTGTGATCTTCCGTACAAGATCCTGAGCCCTGGTACATATCAAGAAAATACTTACTTTTCACAGCCTAGCCCATTCCTAGTACATTGTAAGCACTACTACTTTCAGAAAGAGAAGATGATCTTTAAATCCAAAGGCAAAATTTCACCTGCATTTGTATTCTGGACATGTATAACTGAGATGAAAGAACCACAGATGAAATCTAATGTAACAGTGTTTTACATACATAGCTACACATGCTAGCTAAGAAACTTAGCTAAGTAAAATTAGCATTTCTTTTTAGTATGACAAGTTGTAAACTTTCAACTCTAACTTGATGAAGTGAGAAGGTCTTCATCAAATGCCTTCTAATGAATAGGTCTTCCATTTTTAACTGCCTTTCCCACATAAAAACCACTAGGAGAGAAAAAACAGCAATTATTTATAATAACTTTATTGGGTATAATTTTCATCTGTCTTTGAAAGCTCCGCCTGCTGTTTTCAGGCTGTGCATATTAAACAGAAGTGCTTACCCTTGACCTTGCTCTTGATCAACTCTTTGTGTGCAGCAGTGCCTTTCTTCTTCTGAAAGATAGGTACAATTTGTGTCCACATAAATTATACTGTACTTGCTATTAACATTTTTTTATCCTGTACATTACTTATACTGATTATGTTGAAGACTATTCTATGAGCTGTTGATAATGCAGGTCTATGATTTAGATGTAATAGGTCATTCTTAATTTAGGAAAAGACTGAAAGGAGATGACAGCTTGCTATAAGACATGCAAAATGTCAGATCCAGGCCGCATACAGTCAGGAAAGGATCCATGGTAGTATTTACAGCAGGAAACATGTTCTGCCTTGACATGCTGGCTAAATTCCAGCTTTTGTACTTATTCTGTCTAAATCTTCCTGCATTTCCAAATGGATGATTATGGTATTTTATTTCATGCCTCAGATTCATAGAGCACATTAGCGTAGACAACGTCTACCCTATATTGCATCAGAAAAGTAACAAAAAGGAAAATTTATCCATACCTTATTCTCTCAACAAATAGTTAAGACTGAGATAGGCTTATCTGATTTAGCTTGTCCTGTCAGCCACAAGACTAGAAATGCTACACTACCAATTGACAGAAAAGATAGGGAGTTTTGAAATCGTGATCTGGAGTAAGTGTGCTGTACATTCAGGGTAAATGGGTCCCATTAGTAGATTCACATCCTGGAAGACTGCACCCTCTCAACAAAGGAAGAGAAGACAAGAGGGATCCAACCTTCCATTCATGCACTCCCATCTCTTAACAACAGGTCTTAGCAACTGATGATTCGGTATTGAATAAATCTCATAGCACATTTATGATGGTGGTATCACATCTCTTTTTCATGCACAGTCCCAAATGGAAGTATTGATAACAACAATATGTAGCAAATAAATGCAAAAAGTAGGAAGACACTTAATATATTGGATAAAGTGCTCTGCATTCTTGTCTGTCTGTGCATGGTCCTGACCATGCAAGTTGAAAGTTCTCAGCACTCTTACTGATTTAAGAAAAGAAATGAAGAATGTTGCTCTTGAAAAGTCTTGGCTTCTCTGAGCACCCATCAATGAAAAAAACCTCCTGCATTTCATTTGCACAAAGATTACAGTTTCTCCCTGTCACTAATGAAAACCTTTAAGATGCTAAAGGCAGATTTCTTCCATGAAGCATAAGCATCTCACATTTTTGTAAGTCGGGGTTTTGTTTCATTAAGGGTAGATTTTTGTTTACAAACTAATGCAAAAAAGTAACATAAATAGCCAAAACCTTTTTTATAAACTACATATTTCTGAATATTTTTGTTATGATAGTAATAAGAAGCACATATATATAGTCTTTCTCAATGTTAAGCTTATTCTTATAAAACCATACAACAACAAAATTTCTTTACATGACCAAAAAAAAGCCTTATTCTTTTTAATGTTGTTCAGCAAAGAGACATAGCCCCAAAGTGTCAGTCTCATCATGTTGTTGCACAGATCTGGCAATCGGTGATTATCTAGTCTTTGGGTCCCAGCAGGCAAGAAACAGCTACACAGTGCTAAATTTTTTTCTACTAATATTCTATTGTTATTTTTAGAGTGCCAGTACACTGCAGATATTTGCTTGTATTCTTCTTATATTTTGTCTGTGAATGAACTTGTTTAAAACTAAAAATCCATTTGCTAGACAAAGATTTTAAAAATATTTTATTCACGGTAAAGTGCAGATAACATTTATAAGCTGCTGTGGACCATACCCTTCTTGTATATAGTTGTAGTCCTTCCATACAAAGGGCAGTGGGGGTTTGGCCAGAATTTTTTGTTATTATGGTTTATGTTGTCATAAGTTATTTTTATGCTATGCACAGCTCTACATAGCACAATCTTACAACCTTCCATCCATTCCAAATGAGTAGTCAAGACATCCTTCCTTGCTCTGTGTTGGTTAAGCAGAGCCAACAGGATTCAGCCCATGACACTGAGGTGCCATTCCTAATGTTTCCACATGAGCAATACTTCCATCATTCATATTCAACAGTTACGGCAGATATCAGCTATTCTGTGACCTCTTACATATCTGCAGACCTGTGGTTTGGCACATTTTGTGGACCTATCTGCTTTGTTTGCAAATCTCCTCCTCACCTACCTTCTTCTAAGAGCTATGCAGGATTAGTGCTTCCTCCAGGAACTGGGCTAGAGCGAACTCTATATTCGTGTGTGGAGTTGATCAAACTTACCTTTGAGGAGTAAGAATGCTTATTTATGAAGAAGGAACCAAAATACAAGATGCTAACTGACATATTTGTACAAGGGAACAAACCAAAGTATCTTACTCTCTGCGGGCAGTATATTCAGACCAGCACTACATACAGATTCCCGGTTCCCTGCATGGCCAGTACATAAAGCAAAGGCAAGAAGGAAGAAGCCAGAAGAACGATTTGGCTCCTCTTGCCAGCACAGTTCTGCCCTTGTAAATGGAAATGCTATTTTAGTCCTCTCCTGGTGAAAGGAAATTGACAAAATAGTTTTGATGGAAAACTGGATTCTCAAATACATATTTTGAAAAGTCTTACCCATAGATAAAGAGAAAAAAGTTGACATCTTATTCCAAGAGCTTTCAGAAAAATAAAAGAAAAATCAATCTGCATTAAGCCACCTTACCAAAGTTTCTGACAAAGAGAAAAAAATCTGAGTGAGGCAATTCTAGATTCACTAAGATGTTTCTGAGATACAACAGCTGTTCCTGTGTCCCACATTGATTTTTTACTGCAAAGCCACAGTGTAACATAACAAAACTTTTAAATGGCATTAAAACCCCCTACTCCTCAAAAAAAAGTATGTACTGTCTAGATAAGAACAAATTAATTCTGTCATTTTAACCGAGCTTCCAGGAGTACATGACACAGGGATAAGTCTGACTTTGTGTCGTCCTGGTTTGAGTTAGAACAGAACTATTTCTGTTCAATGATTTTACTTTCTAAAGTATTCCATCCCATATACATCATATTCAATACATAACTGGGGGCCAGTCCCCTTGCTGGATTGCTCTGCATCAGGCACTTAGAAGGACACCTAGAATCCTGCGAGCGGGCTTTAGGACCCTGCGCCGAGAGAAGCGGAGAACTCAGATCGTACTTGGAGTGAGGACGGGGGGGTGACGACGCGCGCTGGGTATTGGAGGATTTCAGCCTACTGCGGAAGCCTAGCGGAGCTTCGGTGGTGATGTAGTTTGGGTTCTGTATATTTGTATATATTTCATCTGACTTTGTTATTATTATTAAAGTAGTTCTAGTTTTATTTTCCAATCCGCAAGTTTGGGGTTTTTTTTGTTTTGGGTTTGGTTTGTTTTTTTTTTTTTTTTTTTTTTTGCTGCTTCTCTTATCCTCTGCCTTTTCCTGCCGTGGGGGGGAAGAGAGGCGGGGGAAGAGAGAGTGCCTGTCTGCAAACTTAGCGGCTGACCCAGGCTCTGCCCGCGACAGTCATGAATCACAGAATCACAGAATGTTACGAGTTGGAAGGGTCCTCCAAAGATCATCTAGGCGAACCCCCCTGCCACAGAAGGATTCCCTAGACCAGGTAGCACAGAACTGCATCCAGACAGGTTTTGAATATCTCCAGAAAAGGAGACTCCACGGCCTCTCTGGGAAGTCTGTTCCAGTGCTCCATCACCCTTACTGAGAAAAAATTTTTTCTTATATTCACACGGAACCTCCAACGCTTCAGCTTACAACCATTGCCCCTTGCCTTGTCACTGGGCTTCACCGAGAAAAGCCTGACCCCATCTTCCTGACGCCCAACCTTCACATATTTATAAGCACAGATGAGGTCACTCCTTAGTCTCCTCCAGGCTAAAGAGACACAACTCCCTCAGCCTTTCCCCATCAGGAAGATGTTCCACCCCCTTCATCATCTTGGTGGCTCTGCACTGGACTCTTTCAGGCAATTCCCTAAGAATAGTTTCTAAGTAACTGAAATGTCACTCACCTGAGTACCAGATCAATGCTCCAGTCTGCTTCCCCAGGTCAGAGATAAAACTTTTTATCCACCTGTGAAGCAACCAGTGGCTTTTTGGGAAAGGAAGTGAATTGGAAAAAAATTTTCTGCAAGTTAGGTATATTCCCTTAATGATTACGAATGTCCGAATATGTCCAATGCCCCTCAAATCAAACTTCTAACTGCAAAAGAGATCCTACTTATCTCCTGAAATACAAAAATCACAGAAGAGGTGAGAGGAAAATGTCCTATGGTATAAAAATACATATGATGGACTACTTCACAAGCACACTGAATATCCTTCTTAAACTGAGGGGCCCAGAACTGGACTCAATATTCCAGATGCGGCCTCCGCAGGGTAGAGCAAAGGGGGAGAAGAACCTCTCTTGACCTACTAACCACACCCCTTCTAACACACCCCAGAATCCCATTGGCCCTCCTGGCCACAAGAGCACACTGCTGGCTCATGATCATCCTTCCATCCACCAGGACCCCCACATCCCTTTCCCCTTCACTGCTCTTCAACAGCTCAGTCCCCAATCTATACTCATACGGGGGGTTGGTCTTTCCCAGGTGAAAAAGTTGACACTTGGCCTTCTTGAATTTCATTCAATGTCTCCCTGCCCAACTCTCCAGCCTGTCTAAGGCACACTGAATGGCAGCACGACCCTCTGGTGTGTCAGCCACTTTTTAAAAAAATCAGTGGACATAGTGTATGACTGCAAAGAAAAGAAAATGGATGGGAAGAAAACTGCAGGAAACTGAAAAAAAGTCTGAAGAGGTTCTGAAAATTTCTCACTAGAATGAAGATACAGCACATATACCCATAGTATTTCTTGGTAATCACTTCTGGAAAACTTTTACAACAATGCTGAGTACCATGAACTGAAAGAGTTGAGCCAGTTGTGACAGGAGGGATGTGTTATGTGGTATCCAAATCCTGTGTAATCTCTCTCTTCCATTAGTCTGAAACTTTGCAGCTCTAATAACTGCCTGATCTGTCATCCTGGATACCCAGAGGAGTGGCCGTATGAAAAAAAAAAAAGAAGAAAAGAGACTAGATGTGTTGCAGCTCCAAAGAACTTGTTCAACAACAGTGCCATTTAAAGAAGGCACACCTCAAAAATCCTTGTAATGTTCATAGGTTTCCTCCCATTTGTATGCAGCTGATTGCCTTTTGTGTATAGCTTTATGTTGAATCAGATTCTCTGTCATGCACTAACATTAAATTATGACAGTAGTAATATTAAAAGTACTATATAGTTTTGGCTTACGTGATGTGATAACAGAGAACTAGCAGCATTATTTGAAACAAAGAGAGGCAAGCATAATCTCCAGTGCAAGATGTTGCAGAAATAGTATACTAATAATCTCATAATGTTGCTTTGTTTCTGATTTTTAATAGTAAGCAACATCTGGAGTAAGAAAATATTATCTAGTTTTATGAAACATTGCAAAAGCTACATACCAACCGCTTTTACTATTGAAAATAATGAGTGCCTGTGCAAATATTTCTGAGTTGTGACAGAAAAAAATTTTATTGTTCTTAGATACTTATCTACACTGTTGATATTAAAATTTAATCCATCTTTGCACAAACTCTCTGAACCAAAAATAAATAAACACTGATTTAAATAATGTGGTGGATGATTGAATATAATAGCTGATGATAATGGTATCAGGATGCTTCAAAACCCCAGCAGATCCGAGGGTTCAAAGAGAATGTCCATAAAAGCACATATCTATATATATCCTTTACGAAGTATTTGTGGTTTTAAGCAGCAGCCTGAATCAATTGACATCCTTTACAAAAATGATGAAGTAAAAGTAACAAGCTGCAAAGTTGGTTCTTGAACTCAGAAAGTATTTTTTCAAAACTAATGTTTTACTGCAGATGTGGTGATCCAAATTGCTTCATGTGCTTTTTCTTATATGAAATGTATGATGGCATAGGTACTTCAGCTGTGTGTCACACCCAGCAGAGGAGAATTTCCTTTAACCTCAACCATCCATTGATCACCTGCCATACATTCTTTGGCCTGAGCTGAACTATTTGGCTTTAAAATTTAAAAATATGTTTAGAGCACATATTTAAAAAGAAATTGTTTTGCTGAGACTATATGCTTAACTATGCAATCACAATTAACAGAGCAAACCCAGTAAGGATTTCAGCTTCGTGTGGATGAGGTGTGAGTTGAAAGTTTATGGGTGTGAATTAAGGGGCAGGCTAGCATGGGTGATACTGTTGTGGGTGTTTATTACAGGCCACCTGATCAGGATGAGGAAGTTAATGAGGCTTTCTTCAGTCAGCTGACAGTAGCCTTGCAATCACAGGCCCTGGTTCTTCTGGGGGATTTTAACTCCCCAGATATTTGCTGGAAGGCTTACTCAGCCAGCCATTCACAGGCCAGGAGGTTCCTCCAGTGCATTGATGATCTTCATTGATGATAACTTCTTGACGCAAATGGTGGATGAGGCAACTAGGAGAGCAGTGCTGCTGGCTCTGATACTCACTAACAAGGAGGGTCTAGTTGAAAAGGTAGAGGTTGAGGGCAACTTGGCTGCAGCAACCATGAGATGGTAGAGTTCAGGACCTTGTGCTGTAGGAACAGAATACCTCACAGAATCACAACCCTGGACTTAAGTAGGGCCAACTTTCATCTTTTCAAGAAATTGCTAGGGGAAATCTCATGGGACAGGATACTAGAAGATAAAGGGGCCCAAAAGAGTTGGTCAAAATTCAAGGACCACTTCTTCCAAGGTCAAGATCTGAGCATCCCAACATATAGAAAATGGAGGAAGGGAGCCAGGAGACCCGCATGGTTAAGTAGGGAAGTGCTGGGCAAACTGCAGTGGAAGAAGAGATTCTACAGGTCATGGAAGGAGGGGTTGGCCACATGGGAAGAGTACAAGACTGTTATCAGTGGATGTAGGGAGGCAACTAGGAAAGCTAAGGCCTCTCTGGAATTCAACCTTGCAAGGGAGGTCAAGGATAATAGGAAGGGCTTCTTCAAATACGTTGCCCAAAAAATTAATACTAGGGGCAGTGTAGGCCCACTGCTGAATGAGGTGGGTGCCTTGGTGACATGATAAAAAGAAGGTGGAGTTACTGAATGCCTTCTTTGTCTATACTGCTCGAGACTGTCCTCAGGAGCCTCAGACCCCTGAGTCCCCACATGATGTTAGGATACTGGAGGAGTTTTCCTTTGTGGAAGAGGACTGGGTTAGGGAACAGCTAAGCCATCTGGACATCCATCAATCCATGGGACCTGATGGGATGCGCCCACGGGTGTTGAGGGAGCTGGCAGAAGTCATTGCCAGGCCACTCTCCATCACCTTCAGTAAGTCCTGGGAAACAGGAGAGGTGCCTTGGGGATTGGAGGAAGGCAAATGTCACTCCAGTCTTCCAAAAGGGCAAGAAGGAGGAGCCGGGTAACTGTAGACTGGTCAGCCTCACCTCCATCCCTGGAAAGGTGATGGAACACTTCATCCTCGACTCTGTCTCTAGGCATATCAAGGATAAGGGGGTCACTGGGAGCAGTCAGCATGGGTTTACCAAGGGGAAGTCATGTTTGACCAACCTGATAGCCTTTTATGAGGGCATAACTGCGTGTATAGATGAGGGTAGAGCAGTGGATGTGGCTTATCTTGATTTCAGTAAAGCATTTGACACTGTCTCCCACAGCATCCTTGCAGCTAAACTGAGCAAGTGTGGTCTGGCTGATGGGGTAGTGAGGTGGATTGTGAACTGGTTGAAGGACAGAAGTCAGAGAGTTGTGGTCAAGGGGATGGAGTCTAGTTGGAGGCCTGTGTCTGGTGGAGTCCCTCAGGGGTTGGTACTGGGACCAGTACTTTTCAATCTATTCATTAACGACCTGGATGAGGGAACAGAGTGTGCTCTCAGCAAGTTTGCTGATGACACTAAACTGGGTGGAGTGGCTGACACACCAGAGGGTCGTGCTGCCATTCAGTGTGACTTAGACAGGCTGGAGAGTTGGGCAGGGAGACATTGAATGAAATTCAAGAAGGCCAAGTGTCGAATTTTTCACCTGGGAAAGACCAACCCCATGTACGAGTATAGATTGGGGACTGACCTGTTGAAGAGCAGTGAAGGGGAAAGGGATGTGGGGGTCCTGGTGGATGGAAGGATGATCATGAGCCAGCAGTGTGCTCTTGTGGCCAGGAGGGCCAATGGGATTCTGGGGTGTGTTAGAAGGGGTGTGGTTAGTAGGTCAAGAAAAGTTCTTCTCCCCCTTTGCTCTACCCTGCTGAGGCCACATCTGGAATATTGAGTCCAGTTCTGGGCCCCTCAGTTTAGGAAATATAGGGAACTGCTTGAACGTGTCCAGTGAAGAGCTACAAAGGTGGTTAAGGGGCTCGAACATCTACCTTATGATGATAGTTTGAGGGAGCTGTGTCTCTTTAGTTTGGAGAAGTGGAGACTAAGGGTTGACCTCATCTATGGTTATAAGTCTGTGAAGGGTAGGTGTCAGGAGGATGCGGTCAGGCTTTTCTTAGTGAAGCCCAGAGACCGGGCAAGGGGCAATGGCTGTAAGCTGATGCATTGAAGGTTCCTTGTGAATATAAGAAAATATTTTTTTCCCAGTGAGAGTGCCAGAGCACTGGAACAGACTGCCCAGAGAGGTTGTGGAGTCTCCTTCTCTGGAGATATTCAAAACCCATCTGGACGCATTTCTGTGTCACCTGGTCTAGGGAATCCTGCTGTGGCAGGGGATTTGGCCTAGGTGATCTTTTGAGGTCCCTTCCAACACCTAACATTCTGTGATTCTGTGGTTCTGTGATCTGTGCATAGATAACGTATGCACATATGTACCTTGTCCTTCTTCCTCCATACTGTTGTTTTCAGCTCTTGCATTTACATAAACATCTTGCAGAATGGATGTTTAAATTAGTCTATAAGCATATTCCTCCCATTTCAGGTTCAGTTTCCATGAGACTGCTCAGGCACCAGACTGCTCAACCTTCAGTCTGAACACAGAGGGAAATCTTCGTTTCCAGCAGAGACTGTTTTCATTTACAGAAGTGCTTCTCTCCTTGACTTATCTGGGGCAGCTCTACTTCCTTCACAATTTTACTATCCTTGGCAAAAATAAATCCTTTCACAGCAGATGTTTATGGATTTCTGGTAATGACCCCCTCGGTAGCTATCTTAAAAATGGTCAGAGAGGAACCATCAAGGTCCTGGCCAGAAAGCAGATGATTGGATAGCAAACAAAAACATTTAGATACAGAACAAGATTGTTAGAGGCAAAAAATTAAAAAAGAATACCCAGAATCACGAACTGGAAGACACCCAGCAGCAATCACCTCCCCAGCCTGAGCATCAGCAGCTTAGGCCAGGAATCACTTGTGTTGGAAGAGCCGTAAGGAAGCAGGGTCCTGAAAATTGCCAACCAACATCATTATACAGGCGCCCACCTATGCTTTCTATGATCTGTATACTTTTCTGATCAGGTAATAGCTCCAAAGAACTGATGAAGACAGAAGATCAGAAGACCAGTCCTTTCAAAGTTGTTCCATAAGGCAGATGAAAATCTGGGTTTAATAGGTGTTTGTAGACAATCAGGCTTAATTAACACCATGGATAGAAATTAGAGCTTGAGCTTCATGGTAGACAGGAGAGTTTTTGCTAATGTAGTAAATAGGATTGAGACTAGCCTAGATTGGAGAATAGTGTCTCTTTAAACAAAGCTTATATTTGTATTGAATCCATGTTTCAGTTTAGGCCTCTGTCTCCTCCCGAATGCAGATATTATAAAACATGAAAATAATTAGGGATAATGTTACAGTCTTTAGGTGAGGGGATATTGTTTTGTCCCTAAGGCGATAATTAACTAAGGGCCTAATCAAATGAAGAATACATAGAAGTATTGTAAACTGTTAAGCTGTCTTTGTCTTCCTTAATTAAAAAGTAATACCTCAAACCCTTGTCAAAAACAATGTTCAAGTGTTGGAGCATTGTTAAGATGTAATGATCTAAGCTGTTACTATCCAACTGTACAATAAAGCCATTTTTAAACCTGAATTTCACCACGTTGCCCTCCCTAAGCAAAAGAAGAAGGGACTCTGACTTCATAACTGCAAAACTAGCTGTGGCAGTTTAGGTTGTTGTCAAACGTCTCTTTCCTCATCTACTTCTTACCTTCAATCCTTTATAGACATTGCAAATGTCCCCATAACACACACTGCAAAACACACAGATACACAAAAGTGTGCAGGTTGATTTTATACATATAACTTTTTATAAGAACAAAGCTACTCCAACTGTCACCTCCTGCACAGTTAATTTTCTTAAACACAGACATCTGTTTCTTATTTCCAATTCCTTATCTAGTGAGTGGTCCATCCATCAAACCCCCATTCCACTAGCTTGGAGACCAGGATGTCATGCAGGACAGTGTCAAAGGCTTTGCTCAGGTCCAGGTAAATGACGTCAGTTGTTCTTCCACTGTCTGTTGATGTCGTGACCTTTTCATAGAAGGCCACCAGATTTGTCAGGCACAATTTACCCTTGGTGAAGCCATGTTGATTATATCCAATCACCTCTTCATTATTCTTCTGCCTCAGCAGTGCCCCCAGGAGGATCTGCTACAGGATCTTACCAGGCATGGAGGTGAGACTGACTGGCCTATACTTTGCTGGATCATCTTTCTTTCTCTTTTTAAAAAAGGGGGTTATGTTTCCCCTTTTCCAGTAAGTGGGGACTTCACCAGGCTGCCATGACTCTTGGAATACAATGGAGAGTGGCCTAGGAACCTCATCTGCCAATTTTCTCAGCACCCGTGGGTGTATCCTATCGGGTCTCATGGACTTGTGAACTTTCAGGTGCTCCAGTTGGTCATGAACTTGATCTTCACTTATCACAGACAGTTCTACCTTCCCATCCCTGCCATTATCTTCATTGACTTCTGGGGTGTGGCGGGAGCCCTTGCCAGTGAAGACTGAAGTAAAACAGCTATTGAGAAGTTCAGCCTTCTCCATGTCATCCATCACCAGTTTTGCCATTTCTTTTCTGAGGGGGCCCACACGTTCCCTAGTCTTCCTATTTCCATTAATATGTTTGTAGAAATGTTTACTATTGCCCTTGATTTCCCTGGCTAGATTTAACTCCCACTGAGATTTAGCATTCCTAACCAATTCCCTTGCTCTCTTGACAGCTTCCCTGTATGCCCCCCATTCTAGTTGTTCCTTCTTCCACTTCTTGTACAGATTCTTTTTACAAGATAGCATGTCCAGGAGCATCTTGTTCATCCAGACAGGTCTCCTAGCATTCTTTCCTGCCTTTCTCTTAGTCGGGATACATAGCTCCTGGACACGGAGAAGGTGATCCTTGAAAATTGACCAGCTGTCCTGGGCCCCCTTCCCTTTAGGGCTTTTTCACATGGTACTTTGGCCATCAAAATCCTGAAGCGATCAAAGTATGCATGTCCAAAGTCCAGTGTTGCGAGCTTAGAATATATCCTCCTAGATGCCCTGAGAATCTTGAATTCCAGTGCTTCATGGTCACTGCAGCCAAGGTTGTCTCTAAGCCTTACGTTGGTCACCAGTCCTTCCCTGTTGGTAAGAACAAGGTCTAGCACCTTTCCTAGTTGGTTCCTCTACCATTTGGAGGAGGAAGTTGTCGTCAATGCACTTGAGGAACATCCTAGATTGCTGATGCCTCACTGTATTGTCCCTCCAGCAGATGTCAGGATGATTGAAATCCCCCATGAGGACCAGGGCCTGTGAATGTGAAGCCACTTCTATCTGCCTATGGAGGGCCTTATCTACTTGGCCCTGCTGGTCAGGTGGCATGGAGCAGACCCCGACTGTAACATTACCTTCTCCTGTCCTCCCTTTAATCTTAACCCATATGCTCTCAACCAGCTCATCATCCTTCCCCAGGTGGAGCTCCATTGATTCCAGTTGATCACTGATGTAGAGGGCAACACCTTCTTCCCTCCTCTCCTGCCTATCCTTCCTAAGGAGCTTGTGTCCATCTATTCCTACATTACAGTCATGGGGATCATCCCGCCAGGTTTCAGTAACAGCCACCATGTCACGGCTTTCCAACAACACAATGTCCCTTAGTTCATCAATGATAAAGGACTGTAAAAGATCTGCAGCTTTATGAAGTGAGAGGCCAAAGAAGAAGTGTGGGGGCATCTCTGATGATGCTAAATTCTTATGTTTTAGAAACAAAATCAAGTCTCTCATTTCCTAGTAAAAAGCAACTTCTGGTCATCTTGCCCAGAAGGATGAATAAACACAAATACATTCACTACCTCTTGGATTGACCACCACAACTAACATTTTTTGTCTGCTTCCTTTAGGTGCCAACACTCAACAACAACAAAAAATATTATGATTTCAGCCTGTTATTTGACACTTCTTTAAGCTGCTTCTTAGAGTTGCTGCTGTGTACATGTACCAGAGAAATGTAAACAAAAGGACAAGGCTCTTTCTCAGGAGAGAACCAGAGGTACTAGACAAATATTTCTCAATAGCCTCCTGATTGTTTGGAACTTACATTTATCATTCAGCTTTGCCCTCATAAACTACAGGTCTTGTCAATGAGATATTATGCACACACTATCGGTTCATTTATGTCTGAATTATTGATGTAATTACCTTTAATCGCTTGGTCTGAAAAGATGACGTATTATTTTCCTCATAGATATTTCAAGATAAGTAGCTGTTAAAGGCACTGTAAATATGCCTGTTTTGAAACTGTCAATAACATGACTCAGAAAAAAAACCACACCTCAACTTTAGTAAGATTTTAAAAGATTTCTCCCAAGATAGCCATATCAATATAGGAAACCCAAAGGAACTCGTATTTTTCTTTAATAACAAAGTAGTCTTGTCATTTTCCTGAGAATAATTTCCTTGGCATATGACAAACAATGTTTCCTACTTACAGTCTTTAGGATCCTCAAATGAATTTTCTTTTTTTAAACTTTTACTGACCTATGGCAGGCAGTCATGGAATTGTCTGGTTATCCTTAAGTAAATTCCTATTGCAGAAGCAATATTTTGACAAAACCCCCCACAGCAGGGATAAATGAATATCTATGAGCATATAAGCTTGTAAAAATAAATGTGTCAAATTGTCCATCAACACATAAAACAGACTTAGTAACTGAATATGGTTTTCTTAAATTCCCTAATGGATTTTTAATAAAAATATCAATTTCAGCATATAATGCATATAAGTAGTTGTTCTTAAAGCAATCTGCATAAATTGTGAAGTAGGTATGTAAAGTGTAGGATTTTTTTTGCAATGCCAAATTCTTTCTAACAAACAGCTGCAGTTTCTACCTGCATAGGTTACATTACCTTAAAAAAATGTTAAGTTCATGCAAATTAAACTTATCACTTTTGAATAGATTTATATTGCCATGGAAAAGCATTACAGAGAGGAATAGTTCTTTAGAAATGTAATGAAATGTAGAGAGCAATGTGAAGAGCAGGTTCGGGATGTGAAGAGTAGGTTCAGGATCACCTAATGAGACTTGATAAGAACACGTCTATGGGTCCTGATGACATACATCCTAGGGTCCTGAGGGAACTGGCTGATGTAGTTGCAGGCCCACTCTCCATCATACTTGACAAGTTGTGGAGGTCAGGTGAAGTCCCGAGTGACTGGAGAAAGGGTAACATCACCCCCATTTTTAAAAAGGGTAGAAAGGAAGACCCATGGAACTATAGGCCGGTGAGCCTCACCTTTATGCCTGGGAAGATCATGGAGCGTATTGTCATGGGAGTGATGGTAAGGCACATGCAAGATAATGAGGTGATTCGAAGAAGCCAACATGGATTCACTAAGGGCAAGTCGTGCCTGACCAACCTGATAGACTTCTATGATGGAGTGACTGCAACGGTTGATGAAGGAAGACTGACTGATGTCATCTACCTGGACTTTAGTAAAGCCTTTGATACAGTTCCACATGACATTCTTATCTCAAAGGTGAAGAGATATGGATTTGACGGGTGGACCATCCAGTGAATAAGAAATTGGCTGGATGGAAGCAGTCAGAGGGTTGTGGTTGATGGCTCCTTCTCTAGGTGGAGGCCGGTGACAAGTGGTGTCCCTCAGGGACACCTCAGGGACCGGTGCTCTTCAATGTCTTTATTAATGACTTGGACAGAGATATTGAGTGCACCTTCAGCAAGTTCGCTGACGACACCAAGCTGAGTGGTGTGGTTGACATGCCAGAGTGGCGAGATGCCATCCAGAGGGACCTGGACAGGCTTGAAAAGTGGGCCTGTGAGAATCAGATGAAATTCAACAAGTCCAAGTGTAAGGTCCTGCATCTGGGTAGGAGCAACCCAAGATATGAGTATAGGCTGGGAGAAAAACTTGTTGAGAACAGCCGTGTAGAGAAGGACTTGGGGGTCATGATAGACAAAAAGCTGAACATGAGTCGGCAATGTGTACTCGCAGCTCTAGAAGGCTAACCGTTTCCTGGGATGCATCAGGAGAGGCATGACCAGCAGTTCTAAGGAGGTGAATCTGCCTCTCTATTCTGCCTTTGTGAGGCCCCACCTGGAGTACTGTGTACAGTTCTGGGGTCCTCAGCATAAAAAGGATGTGGACCTCTTGGAGCGGGTCCAGAGGAGGGCCACAAAGATGATCAAAGGACTGGAGAATCTCCCCTATGAAGACAGGCTGAAGGAACTGGGGTTGTTCAGCCTGGAGAGGAGAAGGCTTAGGGGTGACCTTATAGTGACCTTTCATATCTGAAAGGGGATTATAGGGCAGAAGGAGAGAGACTTTTCTCCTGGTCTGATTGCAACAGGGCACGGGGGAATGGCTACAAGCTGAAGGAGGAGAAATTTAGGCTGGAGATTAGAAGGGGTTTCTTCACCCAAAGGGTAGTGAGGCACTGGAGCAGGTTGACCAGAATGTTGTGGAGTCCCCATCCCTGGCAGTGTTTAAGGCTGGGCTGGATGTGGCCCTGAATGACCTGGTCTAGTGCATGTGGTGTCCCTGCCCATGGCAGGGGGGTTGGAACTAGATGATCTTTAAGGTCCCTTCCAACCTGAGCCATTCTATGATTCTATGATTCTATGAGCAAACACCTGAACACAATAATAAAAATAGAATTTTATAGAGGATGATATTCTTTCTATTCAAATTATAAAGAGAGTTCCCATAAGGACTTAATGAGCTACTGAAAAATTATTGCCATCTTACTGGAGTTTCAGCTACATATGTGGTTAGCAGTGCCAAGGACACGCATGTGCCTAGAGCTCTAAACACACCCTTCGTCTCTTATTAACTCAAGGCAGGACTGTAGGGGTTACTGTTGTACATGCTTTCTGCTCATCTAGTATAGAGTCAAGACCACACAGGTGTCAAATGTCACACATGGCACCCAATCAGCACCTGTTTCCTATCACTAAAGGAATCAAGAGACGGAGCCAAGATATAGCTGTTTACAACCTGTACGTCTAGATTTAAGTAAAATGAGTTCTATATTATTGTCCATCTTCTACTAGTGATTTGCTGGAGAAGGAGGAAACAAGCAATGGCAAAAGCCCTATTCATTGTCCTGCTCCTTACTGTTGGTCTGTTCTCCATTACTTTTCTTTGGTTTGCATGAAAGAGTTACTGTCCTCAGTGACATTACCATTAGACACAGGGGAAAAGACCTCAAAACTCGAGTATCTAAAGTGGATCCTGATTCCATACAGAGTCGTCTAAATAAAGGTGTGATTCTCAGTTATGTTAAGCACCAATGGCTCCTTGTGCCTGCTGAAGAGCACTGAAATATCTAGCCATGGAAATTTTATCCCAAATCCTCTTGGTCTGTATAATGAGGGGGGAAAAATGTAGCTTGTTTATAATGTTTAAGACTGTAATGACATCATCTGTCTTTCAAGAAATAACTATATCTTGTAGCACCAGTTTTACCTAAAGAAAGCTATCAATACTATTACTTTAATAAACTCACATCTCAGGAAAAAACCTGCCTTCCTTTTTTTTTTTTTTTTCCGAAGTTACATTGAAGAATGTTAGTTTGCCAGCCACTGGGCCTTCCTCGGCAGTTCTTACTTTCCCCATTGACTTCAGTGAGAGTTTTAGACTGTTCTAAATTAACAGTAAACATTCAGGAAAAAGACCTCAACAGCATTGTGTGTGTCATATGAAGCCATCTGCTCAATGTGCATCTGTAAGTTAAAAATGAAAATAAACCCACCATCAACAAAACCAGAGTGTTTTAGGAAGTATTAAGCAATTGGATAGAAGGCACCCTATAAATACCCTATAAATCAATAGTCACCTTCAGTTTTTATCTTGCTTACTTTCTGTCAGCACTTCTCTCAAAACAGAGCAGAAATACAATAAACTGAGAGGACTTACAGGCAAGAAATCAGAGGCCAGGAAATATTTCCACATGTGGAGACATTAGGTCTGTTTATGAGGTAGATGAATAAGAGGCAATGTAATTCATTATCATAATATCATTATAGTGTAAAGCCCATCAGTCAGTTACTCCTTATTACTAGGTTACAAGATTGAGTAGACACCCTATGAAGTAGAAAGAACAGACTTAAGATGGTTGACAGTGTTTCTATATTGTATAGCTATTCCTTGGACCTCCAGGTCAGAAAACACTGTTGAACTAAACACTTTGAAAAAATCAAAGGGAATTTAGAAATGCATATAAATGTTATCACCCCCTTCTAATCTGTTACAATGACAATCCTCAGACCCAAACCCATGCGTGCCTGCACACCAGCAGAGTGCCAGGCAAGTACTTGCCATATCCAGAGAACAGGAGATTTTAATTCCTCTTTGAAAAACAGATCTGTCTTAAAAGAGCAGTTGGTGTAATATGATTATTATAATAACCAGCACACAGGGGCTGTGAGGACAATTGTCTGGTGTGACTATGTACAGTCTGGCAGTTTTTAAACTACGTAAGTTCCCTCCCACTAGGAGAGAAAATACATCAGTGAGGGTGGGCATTCTGCCAGATCTAATTATCTATTGAAAACTGTTAAGCATCTTGATCAGACATCCCTAAACTTTAATCTTAGCAACTTGTAGTAAGCTTTCCTTAATGTTGTAGTAAGCAGTATCAAAGTAAGAGGCGTTCCCTTTAAAGGAAATGATGTACAGAATGATGTTTGCACTCCTCTCCACTCAAACACCCTTTCCATCAGAGCTGCTGTATAACCAAAACCATTTTAGGTTCACTTAAACTAACTGAAGAAGGTGACCACTGCTGCCAAGTGGCCTTGTCCTTCCACTAATGTGATTGCATCAGGAGATTTCTATATCACTAACCTACAGGTTGTATTAATGGGGAAAAAGCTTATAGTCAACTGAACAACATACATATTTCTACATGCACACACACATATCCCATCAGTAAAGTCTGCAAAGAGGAATTATGGTTGCTTTATGTACTTAAGGAGGTGTTGCTTCCTAATTGGCTTAACTGAAATTCAGCCACGACATGATGATATGCTGTAGTCTAAGGGGAATGAAGAGAGATTTCAAGGCCTTGGGAAGGTTAGTAAAAGGGTCTGGGGCCCAAGTTATTTTCTCTTCCCTACTTCCAGTACCTGACCATGACAAGGAATGGAGTAGAAGAAGTCAGTCCATAAATACCAGGCTCCAAGACTGGTGCTACAGGTAGGGCTTTGGGTTCTTTGATAATGCCTGGTATTACAGGATACCAGGCCAGAAGACAGGAGGAGGGAAAGGCTTATCTTCCAGGGGAAAAAGGATTCTAGGACAAGAACTAGCAGGGCTCATCCATAGAGCTTTAAACTAGATTCAAGGGGGATGGGGTGGTTTCCAGGTCTGCACCAGCGGGTCAGTGTTCTAGTACTAGTACTAATAAAGACCAGAAGGCCTCCTACGCCCTAAGGTAGAATTGGCATTCCCAGCTCGCTCCCTGAAATGCCTGTGTGCAAATGCACACAGCACAGGTAATAAACAGGAGTTAGAAATCCGTGTGAGGTCAAGTGGTTATAATCTGGTGGCAATTACAGAGACATGGTGGGACAGCTCTCATGGCTGGAATGTGGTCATGGATGGCTATGTCCTTTTCAGGAAAGACAGTTCTACAAGGCAAGGTGGGGGAGTTGCTCTTTACGTGAGAGAGCAACTAGAATGTATTGAGTTCTGTCCAGGAGTGAATGAGGGGAGAGTTGAGAGTTTACAGGTGTGAATTAAGGGGCAGGCTAGCATGGGTGATACTGTTGTGGTTGTTTATTACAGGCCACCTGATCAGGATGAGGAAGTTAATGAGGCTTTCTTCAGTCAGCTGACAGTAGCTTTGCAATCACAGGCCCTGGTTCTTCTGGGGGATTTTAACTCCCCAGATATTTGCTGGAAGGCTTACTCAGCCAGCCATTCACAGGCCAGGAGGTTCCTCCAGTGCATTGATGATCTTCATTGATGATAACTTCTTGATGCAAATGGTGGATGAGGCAACTAGGAGAGCAGTGCTGCTGGCTCTGATACTCACTAACAAGGAGGGTCTGGTTGAAAAGGTAGAGGTTGAGGACAGCTTGGAAGCCTTGGTCATGGAAGGAGGGGTTGGCCACATGGGAAGAGTACAAGACTGTTATCAGTGGATGTAGGGAGGCAACCAGGAAAACTAAGGCCTCTCTGGAATTCATCCTTGCAAGGGAGGTCAAGGAAAATAGGAAGGGCTTCTTCAAATACGTTGCCCAAAAAATTAATACTAGGGGCAGTGTAGGCCCACTGCTGAATGAGGTGGGTGCCTTGGTGACATGATAAAAAGAAGGTGGAGTTACTGAATGCCTTCTTTGTCTATACTGCTCGAGACTGTCCTCAGGAGCCTCAGACCCCTGAGTCCCCACATGATGTTAGGATACTGGAGGAGTTTTCCTTTGTGGAAGAGGACTGGGTTAGGGAACAGCTAAGCCATCTGGACATCCATCAATCCATGGGACCTGATGGGATGCGCCCACGGGTGTTGAGGGAGCTGGCAGAAGTCATTGCCAGGCCACTCTCCATCACCTTCAGTAAGTCCTGGGAAACAGGAGAGGTGCCTTGGGGATTGGAGGAAGGCAAATGTCACTCCAGTCTTCCAAAAGGGCAAGAAGGAGGAGCCGGGTAACTGTAGACTGGTCAGCCTCACCTCCATCCCTGGAAAGGTGATGGAACACTTCATCCTCGACTCTGTCTCTAGGCATATCAAGGATAAGGGGGTCACTGGGAGCAGTCAGCATGGGTTTACCAAGGGGAAGTCATGTTTGACCAACCTGATAGCCTTTTATGAGGGCATAACTGCGTGTATAGATGAGGGTAGAGCAGTGGATGTGGCTTATCTTGATTTCAGTAAAGTGTTTGACACTGTCTCCCACAGCATCCTTGCAGCTAAACTGAGCAAGTGTGGTCTGGCTGATGGGGTAGTGAGGTGGATTGTGAACTGGTTGAAGGACAGAAGTCAGAGAGCTGTAGTCAAGGGGATGGAGTCTGATAACACTAAACTGAGTGGAGTGGCTGACACACCAGAGGGTTGTGCTGCCATTCAGTGTGACTTAGACAGGCTGGAGAGTTGGGCAGGGAGACATTGAATGGAATTCAACAAGGGAAAGAGTTGCATCTTGCACCTGGGAAAGACCAACCCTATGTATCAGTATAGGTGGGGACTGAGCTGCTGGAGAGCAGTGAAGTAGAATGGGATCTGGCGGTCCTGGTGGATGGAAGGATGGCCATGAGCCAGGAGTGTGCTCCTGTGGCCAGGAGGGCCAATGGGATTCTGGGGTGTGTTAGAAGGGGTGTGGTTAGTAGGTCGAGAGAGGTTCTTCTTCCCCTTTCCTCTACCCTGCTGAGGCTGCATCTGGAATATTGAGTCCAGTTCTGGGCCCCTCAGTTTAAGAAGGATAGGGAACTGCTTGAAAGAGCCCAGTGCAGAGCCACGAAGAAGATTAAGGGCGTGGAACATCTTCCTTCTGAGGAAAGTCTGAGGGAGCTGTGTCTCTTTAGCTTGGAGAAGAGGAGACTAAGGGTTGACCTCATCTGTGCTTATAAATATGTCAAGGGTGCGTCTCAGGAGGATGGGGTCAGGCTCTTCTCGTTGAACCCCAGTGACGAGACAAGGGGCAATGGTTGTAAGCTGAAACATAGGAGGTTCTGTGTGAACACACGTGGAAATTTTTTCCCAGTGAGGGTGATGGAGCACTGGAACAGACTGCCCAGAGTGGTTGTGGAGTCTCCTCTGGAGATATTCAAAGCCCCTCTGGATGCATTTCTGTGTGACCTGGTCTAGGGAATCCTGCTGTGGCAGGGAGGTTGGACTAGGTGATCTTTCAAGGTTCCTTCCAGCTCCTAACATTCTGTGATTCTGTGATTTGAGAAGTGACTCCCAGAAGATATGTATTTTTCCTCCTTTAAAGATGTTCTTAGTGTACAGTTTTCTTCTAAATCTAAGTCCTGAAGTCTAAGAAGACCTGGGGTTTTAAATAATTAGAGTCTCAGAGAAAGAAAAAAATGTGCTCAGTATTTTACATACATCAATATTTTAATTCCTTATTTTGCAGCTCCATGAGAACGTGTTCTAAGAAGATTTTTTTTTATTTATTCATTTCTTTATTCCTGCAAATACTGTGAGCTCACTTTCACTGATCTTGTGCAAACATACTTGCTTCTTTAGGAGTTAAAACTGTCCATATGCCTATTGCCTTACACCCGAAGTCTAGCTGAGTAGCGAACTGCACAAGAAAAAACAATATATTGTAATATCTGTTTCACAGCCATGAACATCTGTCTCCTCTTCAAAAGTAACATAGTGTAATCTGGATATATATTCCCAGAGTGGAACTTTGGTAATTCAGATTAGAAGCAGTTCTTGATGTTTTAAGGAGCCTGTTTATTACAAAAACAATTACACAACCCACCAGCACAGTACACAGAAAGGGAGAAGTAGAAGTTTATTTAGCAAGAAGCCTCCTGGCAGATGCCAGCACAACTGGGGCAGCTAAATTGGCTTGTAACAATAACTCTTCCAGCCAGCTTGTAAAAAACCTTATGGGTCTAAGTCCTCTGCATATTCAGGCATACCAATCGCTCTGACATTTCATGTGCAGCTTAAGCATACTACTTCATCTGCTTTTTCCCCCCAAAAGCTGTATTATATTTCATAACTGCTCTTCATTATTGCTTTATCTCCTGTACAGTGAATTTTGAGATCAGGTAATACTTTTAATTTCAATCATGTTTCCCATGAATTTCAGTCACTTTTGAAAATGTATTTAATAACCTTCGCATTCTTTGGACTGGATCATTGGGCAGCAGCATTGATGTAATTACAAGTTTAGCATTTTTGCATGTTGACAGGAATGCTTTTTGCTTCCTGACCTGATATATGGTCTCTAACTTTCCCTATACTTCCTTTTTTTCTCTTTCTCCATACCCAAGAATGATAGGTGCAAATCACTATCTTAATTTGCAGTCTAGTTTTATTCTAATTGGTGCATTATCTTTGGATGGTTTATTTCGTAGTCATTGTCTAGTAAGCTTCATAGCCAGGGAGAAAGCTTTATTCTAAATTCTTATTTTTAAACTTTATTGATCCCATTTCTAAATAATTTTAAGCCATAATATTTAATCAGAGAATAATGTGAATATAGGTCAGGTTGCATTTTCAGAAATGCTGTAATGTCTAAAGAGCATGCAAACTACTGACAGTACCCTTAGAAGAAGCCCAACTTGCATCAGCAATTCAAAATAAAAATTTTAAGATATCCATTTATTTCCATATTAGTGCACATTTTCTGTTTCAGCACTAGTATATTCTTCATTCTATATGCAGCCCTTTGATTTAAAACTGTTACTTATTAAGTTAATATAAAAAAAAACCATTAAAAGTAAGCTGTTTGACTCAGGTTTGTTTAAATTGTCTCTTTTCTTTTGCCTAAAATTAATAAATATGTGGCAGTCAGGAAAATAATAACTTTTACATAGAAAGCTAAAGCTTGCTTAGTTAAGATTGCAGATAGTCTATTAGTCTGAAGTTCAGTTGCAGAGATGCAGCTGGTAAGAGTTTGAATTGTACCGCATTTTCTGCAAGATAATTCTCCCTCCATTAAGAAGCATAAAATGGTAGTTTGGTTACTGAAACTTCTATTAAAAAAAAAAAAGAGTAAATTCCACTAAATCAGATTCCTTTGAATCTCTATTAATCCATTTCATTTTGTAGTGATACCGGGCAGCTGTGCTATCAAATCAGGTGTGGCTACTCACTGTCCTAGACAAACAGGCATTTCATTTATCATGGCTTATTTTGTCACCATAAGTGAAAACATTGAAAATTATGGTTAATATGATTTTGTATGTTTCCTTTCAAAATGCAGCAAGATAAATGCACTTCTGTTCTTAAGAATTTGCAACCATAATGTTTGAGCATCTTATTTTATCTCTGCTTCATGTATTTTTTCAAGATGATCCTTTCAACCTCAGGGGATCTGTATTACTCAAATACTATTTTACAAACAGTAGGAAAAAGTCTGTCGCAAGAGTAAGGGCCTCATTGAAATCTGTGCATACATTAAAAACTATTTTTCCTAAGGCAGACAGAGAACACAGGATGCAGAAGACAGCCAGAGAAGAAATTCACTGGGGCTTTTAGTCTTTCTTCCCTCTCATACATGATCGAGTGATGGAGAGGGCTGACCCACTTCTCACTTGCAGTCAGTGGATGGGATCTGAGATGTTTGCCAGCTCAGTGGCTCTTAAAGTGGGAAGAAGTGAAGGAAGACAGTTTGTTTTCTGGGTCCATGCAAGTGGACACAGCCAAGAAAAAGTGTAAAACAGGGCTGTGTTGGGACTAGGAGACAATATTTTAACAGTCTATAGGAGGTAAAGGGGAGTAAACTATAGTCACAAAAATGACAAGGAAAAGATCCATATCAGGTAAGAAGGGAAAGAGTAGTGGAAGCCAAGTTGTGCTTATATTTTCAGTAATGTTTAGATGTAATGTGACTTAAACAAAACCAGAAAAGTCTGAGCATGGGTAAAGATAGACAAGTAGATCTAGTTTAAAAATCAAGTAAATAATTACAATTCAAAACCAAGCACACAGAAAATGCAATAACAGAATAAATACAATGCTTTGGGCTATTTTCTCTGAGCAGCACTGCTGTTTTATTGTCAGCCAGGATAACTTAAAAAATGGAAACACTTCCCTCCACAACACAATAATTAGATGTATTTATTTCTTGAGTGTGCAAAGACCTGGTGACCTTAGAAAAAATAGCAAAGAAATGAGGCTCATAAGAAGTAGAGCCTAATATGCTTAATTTGGCAGACATTTTAAACTTGAATCTATATGTCAACATTTTAGAAACATTTTAGAAATTACCTTTATGCAAGCATCCCACTCCAGGTTTCAGTTCTGTCACAAGTTAAACAGAGTTCAACATGATTATTTAAAAAAAAAAAAGTGATTCAGGAAATGCTTTTGGTGTTTTAGCAAGTCACTGACTTCCCTTGAAGCCAACACAGAAGTTAAGCCACATGTAAGTGGGAAGAAATACTAAGCCCTTCTATTTTTTGTAGTATAAAACAAGCAAGCAAGCAAGCAACGAAGAGATTTCTGAGACAACAGCCTAGCTTAACATAGGGTCATATTCTTACTGGCTTTCTTGTAAGTGGTAAGAACTTAACTGCACTTCTTGATGCAACTGTATCTTTAAGCTCAAATGCATGGAAAGTGATTTTGTCACTTTAGTGGACTTTGGTCATGCTTATTTTGTCTGACCCAGGTTCAGTAATACCTCATGAGGATGTGTCCGCATTATGAATCTCTCTTTCTGGAGATCTTGGTTTCAGTTCTTCTCCAGGTATAATAAATTCAAAATCCTGGTTTAACTGTAAATAGCACCACGTTGAGCTGTAAACAGTGTATAAACATATTTCACCTCATCAGTGCATTACAATGCTACTAGTTAGGAGATAAAAGAAACCAGGGACTGCAAAAGCTGAAAGGAGTTCTATTGTGCAAAGCCTTATAAACAGTAGTTGAAGGCAATGTTTTGATCTCTGGGGTATTAATTTCAGAAGAGAAACTTGATTTTAGTCCTGCTGAAATTTTAAAATACCCTAGAAGATTAGATACATTGCCCTAAAATGAATTTTAAAAAAAGAAAGAAGGAATACACCAATAGGCAAATTTCTCTACTACTGGAGGAGGGAAGGTCTCACACCATTTTAGTGGGCTGGTGTCATTGGAGGCTACCTATTAAAACATTTATTTTTCAGGATCTCTGAAAGCTTATAATATGAAAGTGTGTAAATAAAACCTGTAGGTATTATTTCACTTAGAAAGAGATAAACATTTGGAATGAAATTTCAGTTGGTTTTAGATCTTCTTTGCTTCCCTAAAATACTAATAAAATGACTGCTCTGGGCTTCTAGAACAGAATGTATAATGGCCATCTATCTTAAAGGCAAAAAGAATTGCCACTGAAGGAAAATACCACAGATGATACCTGAGACCTCTGCAATGGCAAATCAAATAACAGGCAGAACCAAAAATAAAATGAAACCAATATGATTGTGTGTGGTAAGTATAAGGCAATCATGGTCAAATAGCACAGAGAATATTGTAAAACAAAACACTGCATCCTGTGAAAGGAGTGAAAATTAGGTGGGAGAAAGAGGACCAGGTTCATCGTGGAACAATGAGGAAAAAATCATAGTATTCAAGTTCACACTTCTGAGGCATATGGGAGACATGAGGAGTATTTTAGGAAAGCAAACTTCCAGCTCTTCAAGGAATTAGCCAACAGGAACCCCAGGGAAATAGACCTCAGAGACAAGGGAGCAGAAGAGATCTGGCAGACCTTTAAGGACACTTTTCATAGAATGCAAAACCTCTTGATCCCCAGATGTAGAAATCAGATGAAGAGAAGAGACCAGCATGGCTGAGTCCTGACCTGCTGTTCAAACTAAAGGGCAAGAGGCAGTGAAAGCAAACACAGGTATCTCAGGAGGAGTATAAGGGCATTGCCTGGTCATGTAGGGATGAGGTCAGGAAGGTTAAGGCACAGCTGGAGCTGAGCTTGGCAAGGGATGCTAAGAACAATAAGGGCTTCTACAGGTATGTCAACCAGAAAAGGAAAGTCAAAGAAAGTGTATCCCTTTTGATGAGCAAGATGGCAAGCTGGTAACAAGAGATGAGGAGAAGGCTGAGGTGCTCAACAACATTTTTGCCTGTCTTCACTTGTAAGTCCTCACATGTCCCAAGTTGGTGAACTGCAAGACAGGAACAAGGGGGTGCAAAGTCCCTCACTGTAAGTGAAGATCAGATTCATGACCATCTTAGGAACTTGAACATACATAAATCTATGGTACCTGACGAGATGCATCCTAGAGTCCTGAAGGAATTGGCTGATGTAGGTGCCAAGCCACTTTCCATCGTATTTGAGAAGTCCTGGCAGTCAGGTGAAGTCCTTGATGAATGGAAAAAAGGAAATATTGCACCCATTTTTAAAAAAGGTAGCAAGGAGGACCCTGGGAACTACCAACCTGTTAGACTCATCTGTGCGCTTGGGAATATCATGGAGCAGACCCTCCTTGAAGTTATGCTAAAACACATGGAAGACAGGGAGGTATTAAAGACAGCCAGCATGGCTTCACCAAGGGCAAGTGACCACTCTAGCAGCCTTATGTGTTGGAGTAACCACACCAGTGGACAAGGGAAAAGCTATGGATGTTGTCTATCTGGACTTCTGTAAGGCCTTTGACACAGTTCCCCAGAACATGCTTCTCTCTAATTTGGAAAGATATAGATTTGATGGGTGGACTGTACTGTGGATAAGGAAATGGTTGGATGGTTGCATCCAGAGGGTGGTGGTTAATGGCTTGATGTCCAGATGGAGATTGGTGACAAGCGGTGTCTCTTGGGAGTCTATACTGGGACCAATGCTGTTTAATATCTTCATCAATTACAATGATAGTGTGATTGAGTGTACCCTCAGCAAGTTTGCAGATGACACCAAGCTGAGTGTTGTGGCTGACAAATGGGCTGAAATCCAGAGGGACCTGGATGAGCTTGAGAAGTGGGTCTGTGTGAAACTCATGAGGTTCAACAAGGCCAAGTGCAAAGTCCTGCACCTGGGTCAGGGCAAACCTTGATATCAATGCAGGTTGGGAGATTATGTGACTGAGAGCAGCCCTGTGGAGAGGGACCTGGGGTACTGGAGGATGAGAAGCTTGACATAAGCCAACGTGTGCTTGCAGCCCAGAAGGCCAACAGAATCCTGGGCTGCATCAAAAGAACCGTAGCCAGCAAGTCAAGGGAGGTGATTCTGCCCCTCTACTCTACACTAGTAAGACCTCACCTGGAATACTGTGTCCATCTCTGGAGTCCTCAGGATAAGAAGGTCATGAACCTGTTGGAGCAGACCCAGAGGAGGGCCACAAAAATGATAAGAGGGTTAGAATACCTCTGAGGAAAAGCTGAGACAGCTGAGATTGTTTGGCCTGCAGAAAAGAGGGCTCTGGGAAGACCTTATCAGTACTCAAAGCCTATAAGAAAGATGGAGACAGCCTCTTTAGCAGGGCCTGTTGCAATAGGACAATGGGTAATCACTTTAAACTATAGGAGGTGAGGTTAGACTAGATATAAGATAAAAAATTTTTACAGTGACAGTGGTGAAGGACTGGCACATATTGCCCAGAGACATGGTGGTTGCCCCATCCCTGGAAATATCAAGGTCAGGTTATACAGGGCTTTGAGCAACCTGATGTAGTTATAGTTGTCTTTGCTCATGGCAGGGTAGTTGGACTATATGACCTCTAAAGATCTCTTCCATCTCTAACCTGTCTTCACTTGTAGAAGAAAGGTTGTTCTATGACTCTATGAGTCTGTTAATTCCTAAAACTACAGATGAAGAGTATTAGACAAATAAAATCTGAATTTGCCAGTACACTGTCAGAAAAACTGGTAAAGAAATCATACTAAATAAAAAGAGGCTATCATCCAAGACAAAGAGTTGGAAAGTCTTTTAAGAAAATCCCATAAGAGTATGATCCTTTTAGCAAATACAAACCTCAGTGTTCTAGCCTTACTGAAAGTCCTAAGTGACTAAGACACATATGGACAAAATATTAAATTTTTCCATGTTAATGATGCCACCTCCACTGCTCCCCTCCACTGCTTTTCCCTCCTCCAAAATAAAAAGGAAAAGAACATCCTTGTCTGTTCTTGCACTTACAGTGCAAATAACTTTTTTATGGCAGCATAGCAGATTATTTCAGACAGATGAAACAGCCATTCTTATAAGGTCCTACATATCCACACTACCTAAAAATCTATCCCTGCATATTTTTTTAAATACTAAAAATTGATCAATTAGTACAGTATCTGTATCCATCTCTAGTAGATTAGGACTACTCCCATTTTAGGAGTGCTGTGAAGGCTAATGATGAGGCTCTGCATCCTAATTTGACTACACCAGAAGGCGTTACAGAACTTAATCTCCCCTTGCTTCCACACATCTATTTTGCCTTGCAGGCTTCCCCCATATATCTTACCCTAGCAGCCACACAGATGAGAGAGGTAAAAGTCTCTCCACAGCTAACTTGTCCCTTGTGCACATGTGCAGGATTAGTCTCTTTGCTAATTCAGCTATTATCTTCCTAATCCTCCTTTTTGAATAATCTCCTTCATGCCATATATCCAAGTCATATCCAAGCCACCTAATCAGGCTAAGGCCATAACTAGTTCACTCAGAAGATCCAGTTGGAAGCTCTGCAACTAGGAGTGAGTCTTAGTCTAAAAGATACCAAATTTCTCTTGGGTTCATGGGTAGTGTGAATGGACCCAAGAGAGTGAGGCATTCCTTTATAAAAACAGGTGTTAGATTTGAATATTGTGCCAAGGCTTACAAAGGATGTGAGGTGACAGGGAAGGTTTAAGGGGAGTTGTGGCAGGTAAACATGGAATAGGCAGGAATCAAAAAAATCTGGGGGAGGTTGAGGAGTGGAAGGCCAGAAAAGCAGGAGGAAGGTCATAGATGAACTTAGACAATTAACATTCACACCTGCATTTAGTTGTTGTGTTAAATCCACAAGACTAGTGAATAAACAGAAAAACCCACCTTTAACTTATGTTTCATGTGTCTTGGCCTTACAGTGTTAAAGTGCAGTCAGTGCCGAAAGCAGGCAGCATTTATGGGTGGTTACCCCCTTTGAGGTCCTGATCAGTGCTACTCTTGGCATTGCTGATCAAAACGCATATACTCAAATGTATGTTGAGGCCTTTTACTGAGTCTCTAAAGAAAAATACAAAACTGTACACTTCACTTAAGTTCAAGCTGCTGAAAAAGTTCAGTGAGTTGGTAAGACACCTCTATTTCATCACACCTGCCTCACCATGAGAACTCAGAAGTACAATAGTTTGCCCTCTCCCCAGTCAAGATAGTTTTATCATTAAAATTTCCTCATATCATGGGACATCTGTGGGAATCCATATGCTTCCAAGTACTGAAGATATTTATTTCTGAGAATGGAGCACAGCCCTTTGCACTCCTTTGAACAAATTCTGACAGCTAAGGTCTAGCCGCGTACATGAACAAGCTAGATTTTTGTTACATAACATAAAGGCTGCCATACTTTTTATTGGACTAGGATATCAGTTAGATTCCTAAGAGTAGTTATAATAGAATCAAATTACAATGGCAGTGTGATAAAAGGTCATCATTACTGTGTTCTTCTTACCTTATTCATTCACAGAGTGAAGTTTCTTGGATCTCTGTCAAAAGAATTAGTCTTTTAAGAATAGAAAAAAACCAATGCCATCTTTATACAGTTTGGGAATTCATCTTGAGTAACCCAGAGGTTAACAATATCAGTGATAATTGAGTCAAAGGCGTCTGTGGAGCACACTAGCAACAAAACAGACCATAGAACAAAAGATGGGTAATTCAACAGTGCACAACTGATGAATAATAATTTTAACCTTACCAAGGACCAGGATGGCAAATAAAATAAAAAATTAATGGATTTAAAGAAAGAAGGAGGGAAACAACAACAATGTACTCAGAGGGAACTAGGCAATTTTGAAGAAAAATGTGTGCAGAACAGAAATTGCACAGCTGCTAACAGGAAAGAAAAATCAATTTTACACCATATAAAGAGATACATTTACAACATTTTTTAATTATGTTGGGAAAGGATTAGAATTTCACTTTCTTCAAAGCATTCTTGCAAAGCGTCATATGATTCTTCCTTATCTGATGATCATGATGATGCATAAAGAATAGCACCTCTCAAGCATCACTTTATTCAGTAACAGACCACCTTGTCTCTCTGACTGCCAGATAGCATGTCTTTGTTTTCCATAGGTAAATTTAATTAAACCAGAAAAAGTGGAGTTATATGGGGGGAATGGGGGAGGAAAGAAGAAAATGTGCATGTATTCAGGAGCTCAATAGCATGAGATAGGCAGGTTAATCCTAAAATTGGCATAAGCAAGTGATGCAGAAGAAAGCAAAACCTAGACAGCTGATTTCAGATGTTGGTGATATAGAAAAACATAGGTCGTCATTTTGTCTTGGTTTTGTCTAGGACAGAGTTAATTTCAATCCTAATTGCTGGTACAGTGTTGTATCTTGGACTTAGTATGAGAATAATGTTGATAACACACTGATGTTTTAGTTGTTGCTAAGAGGTGTTTATACTAAGTCAAGGACTCCTCAGTTTCATAGAATCATATAGAATTGTAGAATGACTCAGGTTGGAAGGGACCTTAAAGATCATCTAGTTCCAACCCCCCTGACATGGGCAGGGACGCCACATGCACTAGACCAGGTCATCCAGGGCCACATCCAGCCTGGCCTTAAACACTGCCAGGGATGGGGACTCCACAACATTCTGGTCAACCTGCTCCAGTGCCTCACTACCCTTTGGGTGAAGAAACCCCTTCTAATCTCCAGCCTAAATTTCTCCTCCTTCAGCTTGTAGCCATTCCCCTGTGCCCTGTTGCAATCAGACCAGGAGAAAAGTCTCTCTCCTTCTGCCCTATAATCCCCTTTCAGATATGAAAGGTCACTATAAGGTCACCCCTAAGCCTTCTCCTCTCCAGGCTGAACAACCCCAGTTCCTTCAGCCTGTCTTCATAGGGGAGATTCTCCAGTCCTTTGATCATCTTTGTGGCCCTCCTCTGGACCCGCTCCAAGAGGTCCACATCCTTTTTATGCTGAGGACCCCAGAACTGTACACAGTACTCCAGGTGGGGCCTCACAAAGGCAGAATAGAGAGGCAGATTCACCTCCTTAGAACTGCTGGTCATGCCTCTCCTGATGCATCCCAGGAAACGGTTAGCCTTCTAGAGCTGCGAGTACACATTGCCGACTCATGTTCAGCTTTTTGTCTATCATGACCCCCAAGTCCTTCTCTACACGGCTGTTCTCAACAAGTTTTTCTCCCAGCCTATACTCATATCTTGGGTTGCTCCTACCCAGATGCAGGACCTTACACTTGGACTTGTTGAATTTCATCTGATTCTCACAGGCCCA
>VWZX01004975.1:0-26047 GCA_013399015.1 Galbula dea
TAAAATGATCAAGGGGCTGGAACACCTCCCCTATGATAGGCTGAGGGAGCTGGGATCATTCAATCTGGAGACGAGAAGGCTTCGGGGGGACCTAATAGTCACCTTCCAGTACCTAAAGGGGTCATACAGAAAGGCTGGGGAGGGCCTGTTTACAAAGGCCTGTAGTGATAGGACAAGGGGTAATGGGTTTAAATTAGGGAAGAGCAGGTTTAGATTAGATATTAGGAAAAAGTTCCTTACCATGAGGGTGGTGGAACACTGGAACAGGTTGCCCAGGCAAGTGGTTGAGTTAGAGATTGCCTACTCACTGTAGGGGGTTGGACTAGATGACCTCTAAGGTCCCCTCCAATCCTCATAATTCTATGATTCTATGATTCAAGTAGCAACTTCACCAACAAGTGTAGCCTAATTCTAAAAGAACTATAGCCATAAAGTTGTAAAGAAAGCATAGGTAGGACATTGTCAGAAAGCTTTGCTCCCACATATAGCATTTTAAGCCCTCTAGCAATTACTGAAGTTGCACTGCAGTTTGCTATAATAAAGAAGAAATACAGTGGGTATAGCCTTGATAGGGCAAGAAGATTCATCTGGAACACACTATTCACCAGGGAGAAGAAGAAAAAGTATAAATGAGAAGACAGCTGAAGGCCCTGAGGTTTATTATTAACATTAGTAGCAGCAAGCAAAGCCAAGTATTTAAGTTTTGAGACAAGATGTCAAGGATTAGGGCTGGGCTGGCCACTAAATGTGTGACAGATGCTCTCTGTTAACCCCTTTCCCTTCCCAAGGGAAAGAGGAAGAGTGTCCTGGTTTGGATTAGAACTGAATTAATTCTGTTCAGTGACTTTATTTTCTAAAAGGTATTCCATCCCATATACATCATATTTCAGTATCAGCTTTCTCTCCCCCTCAGCCTTGCCATAGCTACCTGCTAAACTGAACTTCCCCTTTAAAAACCTGAAATTCCTGAATCCCAAGCTCAGTCGGGAGGGATCCTGCCCCCACAGGGAAGCGGAAACCGGAGGCTTTTGGGACCCTGGGAGGGGGGCTGGGACTTAGTGCCGTGCTGGGATTTAGAGTGTGCTGGGACCTGTCTGTGCTGGGGGCTAGCTGGTGAACGGTGTGGGTTTGCTACTGGGAGCTGCTTGAACTGAAAGCTGAAAATGTGAAGCTGTTTTAGTACTGCGTACTGGGGAGCTACACACATGAAGCTCATACTGGGACTGGGAGAATTGGTGACATAATTATTAAAGAGAGGGGGAGCTGGGTTTGGTATTTGGGTCCTGTATGTATTTATATATATGTTTCATTTGTTATTCTCATTATTATTAAAGTAGTTTTAGTTTTTACTTTCCAATTCAGAAGCCTCTCTTCCCTTATTGTCCCCTATCTCTTCTGGTTGGGGTGGAAAGAGGGGTGATAAGGATTTTTCTGCCATGGGTCGGGGTCGGCAAAGCCTCTAACCACGACAAAGAGAATAAGGGAGAAAGACTTACAGACTGGAAAAGAAAACTAAAACTACTTTAACAAAAATTCAATAAAATGAAATCTATACAAATAAGTACAAAACTGATGTTGAGTTTAGCCCCCAATGGCAATTGCAGCACTGTCACCACTGTCACCACTGATGCTGTGGCAGAAATCCCAGACTGGACTCCATGGCAGATGGGAACCAGATTCAGGAGCTGGATTCTGGAACTAGATTCAGAAGCTTATGGATCAGGACCAAAGGCAGAAGGGGCAGAGGCCTCCTTGGCCACTGGCCACTGAAGAAGAGAGCTTGACCCTTGTGATTCTTCTGATTCATACTGACATATATGGAATGGAATTGCTAGTTGGTCAGTTTGGGGCCACCTGAACTGTCCACTCCTCCCTGCAGGTGCAGCCTTTTAACTTCTGCATCCCTAAGTAGTACAGAAATTTAGCAGTGACCTTGGTCTGCATACCAATCTTTGGTACCAACACTAAACATTAGGTCTTATCACTGTTAGAGGCAGGCATTGTCTGCAAAAACATGCTGTTTACTTCAGAAAGTTCAGTCACTTAGAAAGAGACTGAGCTGAAAAGTAAAATCATGAAACAGAATTAGTTCTGTTCTAACTCACACCTGGACACAAGATTTTTCATCTTAGAGGTCTAATTTTAGATGCTGGGATCCTCCTAAGTGGCCCTATCTGAAAAGGTAATTGCTATTTGTTGACCCTTCACAAAGCCTGATAAAGAAGCTGGCCAGTATTCCAAAGAAGAATTATAGCTGCGATTAATAACAAATGCTATATTCACTTCAAATAACACACAGAGATGACAAAATGTTTCTGTATTTTACTATGAGAATTTGAGAAAATTATGCAATGGACTCTCAGAATGGGAAATCAGCACTTGACATCAGTAAAAGGTTTTGTCAAAACATTTTTGCCAAATTTTGTAATAAATTGACACAGATGTGGGAGACTTTCTGCCTGAGCTTCACTATCGGTTCAGTGTCATTTGGGATCTGAGACTTAAAGGTCAAAATACTTCCATTAGTTTCAGGAGAGGATGTAGATTCAATAGTTTTACAGATACTATTTGTACAGAAAATAAGGACAAGAGTGTATAACTCCTGTCTTCTCATCTAAGGTATTGTCATAAATAATGCTAATCAGAAAGTGACTGTAGAAATAGTCTTCTGATAAAAAAGAAAATCCTTTAAAAATATTTCTGTGAAAGATACCCGTTGTTTTTCACTGAGGACAGGGAAGACAAAAACTGTTATCTCTTCTATCTGATTTAAATTTTCCTGTGTCAGTTTTTATATTCTGTCAGTCTCTAACTACAATCATTTTTAATCAGTGCTAAAACACTAATTAAACCAAACATCATAGTATTTCAACTTAGATGTTCAACAGAACATCTGTATTTCCTGAAGGAACAACAGTTACATTAATCTCAAATAAATGTTTCTTAAACATTCATACTACCAAAGAGTTTGCAGTTGGGGGGGGGGAGGGGGGGGTTGTTGGTTTTTGTTGTTTTCTTTTGTCTTTTGTTCTGATATACTCTGTGATAAAACAATTTTCATTTTATCTGTCTTACACCAAAAAACATACAGAGCATGGGTACCTCAATATTCAAAGAATGATAAATGTTCAAGGCATGATTTCCTGTAGTGAAAGGACAAGGGGTAATGGTTTTAAATTAGAGAAGAATTGCCCAGGTTGCCCAGGGGGTGGTTGAGGCGCCATCCCTGCAGGCATTCAAGGTGAGGCTGGACAGGGTTCTGAGCAACCTGATTTAGCTGGGGATGTCCCTGCTTACTACAGGGGGGTTGAACCAGATGACCTCTCGAGGTCCCTTCCAACCCAGATGATTCTATGATTCGATTCTATTCTATGAGTCTATAAAACGAAATTTATGCATGTCTCCAAGCTATCCCATCACATGAATTTGCACAATGTCATTTTTGACTCAGCAAGTGAATCAAGTCCCTGGGGAGCTCTCATGCCCTACAATAAAACAACCCAATTCAATTTAGGGAAGTAGTATGCTGAGGTGTACAGGAGCTGAGCATACTATTTGCCAAACTCAAATGTCTCCCTAAAACAAAGACACAAATAAGCAAATATGTGTTCTTCCTTGCTCATCCTTTTAAACCTGTCAGCTTGCCATGTTTTCTTAAGAATTTCATGGACATTAAACAGAAGTAAAGCGGGGTTAAGACAACATCAACCTTGCGAAATGAAGTTCATTACCTCTTAACTTCCTGAGTATCAATACACAGATAATTCCAAAGATGTAACGCACCTTTTCTCCAATGCAGAAAACAAAAAGCTTCCTTAAATCTGCAGCCAAAGAAGACTTTGTCAAAAGAGTCACTAACTACTTACTTCCAAACTTCTCTTTTTCTAGAAGATGGAGTATTACAGAAAGGTTGAGTGACCTGCACTTCACACAGTCCAAGTGCTAATCACTATGAGCATTATGACTCAGGTAGCAGTCTTGGGTCCTAGGGTCCTAGGGGAATTATAACACAGTGCAAAATGAAAAAATAAATTGTTTAAAATACCGGTAGTGAGATTACTTCTTCAAATTTCAGTGTTCTCTGAACACATCAGCAACGCAAGAAAAAAACCCCAACAGTACAAAACCACTGTGAAGCTACTGGCATTTTGCTGTTAAAAGTTAATGTTTTGGCATACCAAGGTCCAGAGAAGAATTTAATTTTGATAGTGCAGCAAATATTTAATATATGCCAATCCTTCATTGGTTTACAGCCACAAAAATGCATTATTTTAAACAGAATTAAACTGTAGCCAGTAGAGTGCAAAGATAAGATACAAAGCCACATTTGTATCTTTTCGGAGCTTGAGATTATTTCAACTGAAATTTCAGATCTAACTCTCTTGCCTTATTTTGAAATGGCAACGTGAAGCATCATGAAAGACAAGACAGAAAAAATCTTGGAAAAATATTTTAAGTGTGTAACTCAGAGGAGTGAAAAACATGCTAAAAGAAAAAACCTTCCCTGAGGTTGCTATTTGTTTTTTTTCCCTCTACAGTGATTTAGCGAATTCTAATGAAATTACATGGTGCTGAAAAACCCTTGAAGGATTTCACCCATTTACTTCAGATACAATTCTAACTTTGGATATGAAATTCATAAAAATGCATAACCAGAAGCAAACTTCCTTTGTTTTGTTTGATACTTTTCCCACAATCAATATGCAGAGAAGAAATGGACTCTGATCAACTTCCTAAAGACACATCATCACCCTAGAGAGCATCTGGTCCACCACAAAAGCTAACAGGGATGCATCCACTAACGTAGGTATCTTTGTTTATGCTTTACACAGCTGTAGATTCACATGTAGTGGTATATTATTTCCAATGAATATTCTGATTTTATCAATTCCATTTGTTTCCTCTCTGTGAATTTTACTGCTGTAAAATTTTGCTGTATCTTGGTAGGCTGCAGATAAATTTTTAATCTGACAACAGCTGCACAGCCTTAAAAGGATAAATTTGCATACTGAAATGAACTGGAAGGGAGAGAAGGAATATATTTAGTGGCTTTCACATTACTGGAAATGTCTGTGGTACATCTTACTATCCGTATTTACTGCCTCTCCTGACACATTAGCCATAATTATTACACATTATCTGCCTAGTCCTGCATTAACTAAATGAATTCTTTTGCTTTTAGGTGAGACAGATTTGTAATTTTGATTATGATATGGTCCATTAGAAAGGAAAAAGAGTCTGGCAAGCAAGTGCACTAGATTTAAAACCAAAAAAATTTACGTGAATAGAAGAAAAATGCAAGATTACTTGGAATATCCCTAAAAGAAGCAGCAGGAATATTGTTCAATGTCTTCAGCCAAGAAGACCCATAGAGGCAGCTAAGGAAGACCAGAGGATAAGAAAAAGTGAAAGCAGAGGGGAAAAAAAAGAGCTCAAAATTTTCAGTTTTAATGTAGTTAATTGGGAATGTTAAAAAATGGCTCAGATCACCTGCCAAATGCTTCTCTGCCACCTGACAGATCACAGAGATGGACAGCAGCATAAAGGACTTGAGGATTATGACACTTGCTGAAAACAATCCTCACATTTGCCTGCATCTTCTTAGACTGCCTCTGTAGTGGAAAGTGTTCAAATAATTAAGCATAAGTCCTTTGCCCAAAAATATGAGGGGTTGCTGGAGAGTGTATTCTCCTTTCCTTCTTTCAGGATTGTCCTCGGACACATACATGGGCTCTCTCCTCTCACGAGATGGGCTGTCTCCTCTCTCCTTTTTCTTGACTCTTGTTTCCATTTATGCATTTTCGTGCCTGTAACTTCAGTGATTTTCTTTCTGGTTATTCATATGGATTGTCAACATGTTTCTAGCTCTTGTTATGAGACTGGTTTTCCTTTAGTCCTTGCACTTGTATCCCATGGGGGCCAATTCACTACAAACAAAGCACTCTGTGCCTCTTTTACAAGAGAGGGTCGGGGATCAGATCAAAAATGTTTGTGCTACTAAAAGCATTTCAAGGATCAGGACAAAAATGTTTGTGTTATTAAAAGCATTTCCAGGGGTGACAGAGTATTTTTTATCATAGTAGAAAATACACCTGCTATTCCTTGCAGCTTATAAACCAACAAAAAACAGTCACAGAAATTCCTCATTAAATCAATAATGAAGTTACCACTTAGGAGTGCTTCATCCAAGCCATGTCTCTTTTCTGCCTGGAGCAGATATTGCTAAATTTCTCCATTTTCTTCTTTGATTACCTTTAGCTTAGGCAAACAACATCTTGCTTTTTCATGCAATACCATTGCTAAACATTGAGTTATTAAGGTAACACTTTGGGCAGTAATGCTGAGATGAATTGGTTATCATCAAGATGGAAAAATATTCCTTTTCTCTCTGCAAATAAATTACATGGTGAGAAGTGCTTCATGCCTCCTCCACAAAGAATAAATCAACTCTAGCACCAAGTCAGCAAACTGAAAAGTTACTTTAATTACAGTATTTTAATTTATACAGGAGTACAGGATAATAATAATTACAACCTGCTGATAAATCAAGCACTTTAAATTATGAGTGTAAACTTAAATCACAGAGTCATAGAATCATAGAATCAAAGAATGGTTTGGCTGGAAGGGACCTTAAAGATCATCTAGTTCTAACCCCCTGCCATGGCCAGAGACACCTTCCACTAGATCAGGTTGCTCAAAGTCCCATCAAATATGGACTTGAACACTTTCAGGGAGGGGTGTCATGGTTTAGGCCCAGCTGGCCACAAAGCACCTCAAAGCTGCTCTCTCACTCTTACCCTCTCTGTTGGGATAGGGAGGAGAAAATACAACAAAAGGCTTGAGGGTTGAGACAAAGGACAGGGAGACCTCACTCACCAATTATGGTATAGGCAAAAGATAGACTCAACTTGGAACTTACCTTAAAACCAGAAGCAATTTACCATTTGAATCAGAGTAGGGCAGTGATAAACACAACTGGATCTTAAAAACATCTTTTCCCCCACCCCCTCCTCTCTTCCTAGGCTCAGCTCTGCTCCCAATTCTCTACCTCCTCTCCCTGGGAGGCACAAGGTGGGAGGAAGTGGAGGTTGCATTCAGCTTACCCCATGTTGTTTCTGCAGCTCCTTTCTTCTCAGGGGAAAATCTCCTCACAGTCCTCCCCTGCTGCAGGATGTTGTCCCTCCCATGGGAGATAGTTGTCCATTAACTCCTCCCACAGGAGTAGGTCCCTTCTGAGGGCTCTAATCCTCCCAGTGATGGACTGCTCCAACATGGGCTTCCCTCAGAGTCAGGGACTTCTTTGTGTGAAGTTCTCTGCTCCAGTGCGGGGTCTTCCAAGGGCTGCAGACAGGCTTCTGCCCCACTGTTGATCTCTAAGGGCTGCAAGGGCTCAGCCTGCCATCTCACTATGGACTGAAGGGGAATGGCTACTCCAATGTGCCTCCTGACTCCTTCCTCACTGACCCTGGTGCCTGCATGATTACCTCTCTCCTGTCCTACTCCACTTCAAAAGAATTCCCCTAAAAAAGAACTCACACAATTTGAAACCATTATCCCCCATCCTATCACTACACTCCTTAACAAAGAGTCCCTCCCCACCTTTTCTACAGGTCACCTTTGGGTATTGGAAGGTTGCAATAAGGTCTCCCCAGAGCCTTCTCTTCTCCAGGATGAGTAACCCCAGCTCTATCAGCCTGTCCTCATACAGGAGGTGGTCCAGCCCTCTGCCCGTCTTTATGGCCCTCCTCTGGACATACTCTTGCAGATCCATGTCTTTCATGTGCTGGGGGCTTCAGAGCTTGTCCTGATTTGGATTGGAACAGAATTGATTCTGATTGATGATTTTCTCAGCTGAAGCTCCTCTAAGTAACTGCATCTCTGAAGATAGTGGTATGTTTTTTACAAACACTGCCTGCTTCCAGCAGTGACTAGGCCTAATGTTTAGATTTACTGCTGAGGACTGGTATGTAAGCAGGGGCACTGCTGAAACTTATGTCTCTCATTGGGGAGTGCAGAGTAAATGTCTGCACCTACAGGGAAAAGCAGACAGGACAGGTGACTTGAATAGGACCAACTAAGTACTCCATTCCATATATGCCGTACTTGATATAAAGCTGAGGGTCAGTTCCCTTTTCTTTCTCTCACTTCCCGCTCTTCTGCTTTTCAAGGGCCCAACTTTGTTGCTTCTCTCTCCCTCTCACTCCTGATTCCAGCTCCAGGATCCAGCCCCTGAATCTGGTTGCAGTCTCTCCACCAGAGTGGAGAAGAAGGGTAGAATCGCTTCCCTCGACCTTCTGGGCGTGCTTTTTTTGATGCAGCCCAGGATACAATTGGCTTTTGGAGATGTGACTGCGCATTGCTGTCTCATACTCAGTTTTTTATTCACTAACATCCCCAAGTCCTTCTCCACAGAGCTTCTCTCAATTAAATCATTTCCTAGCCTGTATTCATGCTTGGGATTGTATTGACCCAGGTGCAGGACCTTACACTTGCTTTTGTTGAACTTCATGAAGTTTGCCCAGGACCACCTTTCAAGCCCATCAAGGTCTCTCTGGATGGCATCTCTTCCCTCTAGCATGCTGACCGCACCACACAGCTTGGTGTTGTTGGCAAATTTGCTGAGGGTACACTTCATCCCACTGTCCATGTCACCAACAAATATTGGCACCAATCCAAAAACCAACCCCTGAGGAATGCCATTCATCAGTGGTCTCCCACTGGACATCAAGCCATCAACTGCAGCTTTCTGAGTCCTGCCATTCAGCCAACTCCTTATCTACCAAGTGGTTCACCTGTCACATCCATGTCTCTCCAATTTAGAGAGAAGGACGTGATGTGGGACGGTGTCAAATGCTTTCCACAAGTCTAGGTAGATGTTGTCAATTGCTCTTCTTCACTGCTGTCAAGCAATTGCCTTCACTATTGCCATCTTGTCATCTAGAGAGCTGATTTATACATTCGTGCTGAGAATACAACCTTTTTCAGTCAGGTAGAATCAAAAGAATCAACAATGTGCAGTTTTGGTATTACAGCTTCATTTTAATTTGTACCACTTCTACATTTTATTGTATTTTATTGTAGGAATGGTTGCCGGAGGCATAGAATTTGATTAATAACATAATACAGCAAAGCATTCTCTTTGAAAAGAATTAACTATCTAGGCAGGGTACAACAAAGCATATTTCAACGAGAATATTTTGCAAGGCAAATTATAAAGGGGACCAGAATTACCAAGTCTGAGAAGTGTTTCTCAGAATTTCCTCTAGGTAGAAAGGAATCTGTTGGCAAAGTTATTCCAGCATACATTTATGACCCGATGAGCCTACTGCTCTAAAAGAACAGTAAATCATAATTAAAATGAGTTCATAGACCATATAGCATATATCTGAGGCCTCAAATGTAAAAAGACTTTGTAATACAAAGGTCACTGAGGACTTTATTTTTCTTTCTATATACAAAAAAAATTTGTACTAGAATAAGAAATGCAGTCTCAGAATTAGATAAGATCTATAAAGGATGGTCTTTTAATTTTTCATTTCATATTATTATTTAAAAGTAATTGATGCATAAATAAATGATGCTTATGTGTTCAGAACCAGTAACTGTAAAATAAGTTATGATCAATAATAAACCAGGAGTTACAGAAGAGTTATATTTCCTCAGATATGAAGATAGTGGACCCTAAGGTACTCCTGCGTAGGTTGAGACATGTTTCCTTTCCTGGGACTTAATTGATAGTTAGCAAGGTGAATCTTATCTCATGTTGTTCTTTTTCATTATAAAGCATACTGTTAGGAATAAAGATATCAGAATAAATAGCAAAAAGGTTTTGCAATTTTACACAATAGAAAGTATGCTACTTAGAAAATCACATTATAAAAAGTAAACAGTTCAGTTAAACCTGGGACACTGTTCACTTAACAGGATGTTCTTCTCTTCATGCATTGCATGGAAATGCTTACCAGAAATTAATTGAAGGGTTATAATTTCCCCGAATCACTTGAAGATTGGGTGTAATTCAGTGATATGATGAATCATTTGAATAATTTAAGAAAGTTTAAACCCAACCATGCAAAATATGCAGAAATTCTTGAAAGTAAAAGAAGAATTACCCTCACAGAATCACAGAATCGCAGAATATTAGGAGGTGGAAGGGATCTTGAAAGATCATGTAGTACAACCCCCCTGCCACAGCAGGATTCCCTACACTAGGTCACACTGAAACACAACCAGATGAGTTTTGAAAATTTCCAGAGAAGGAGACTTCACAACCTCTCTGGGAAGTCAGCTCCAGTACCCTCTCACCCTCACTGTGAAAAAATTTCTATGTATGTTCACACGGAACCTCCTATGCTTCAGATTACAACCACTGCCTCTTATCTTGTCACTGGGCTTCACTGAGAAGAGACTGACCCCATCCTCCTGATGCTCACCCTTCAAATACTTAGAAACATAGATGATGTTACTCCTTAGTCTCCTCCAAGCTAAAGAGACCCAGCTCCCTCAGCCTTTCCTCATAAGAAAGATGTTCCACTCCCTTCACCATCTTGGTGGCTCTGTGCTGGACTCTTCCCAGCACTTCCCAATCCTTTTTTCAACTGAGGGGCTCAGGACTGGACACAATATTCCAGTTGTGGTCTCAGCAGGGTAGTGTCTAAGTCTCACTGAATGGCAGCACAACCCTCCGGTGTGTCAGCCACTCCACCCAGTTTAGTGTCATCAGCAAACTTGCTGAGAGCACACTCTGTTCCCTCATCCAAGTCGTTAATGAATAGATTGAAAAGTACTGGTCCCAGTACTGACCCCTGAGGGACTCCACTAGACACAGGCCTCCAACTAGACCCCATCCCGCTGACCACAACTCTGTGACTTCTGTCCTTCAACCAGTTCACCTCACTACCCAATCAGCCAGACCACACTTGCTCAGTTTAGTTTCAAGGATGCTGTGGGAGACAGTGTCGAACACTTTACTGAAATCAAGATACACCACATCTACTGCTCTACCCTCATCTATCCACCTGGTTATGTCCTCATCAAAGGCTATCAGGTTGGTCAGAAATGACTTCCCCTTGGAAAGCCCATGCTGACTGATCCTAGTGACCTCCTTATTCTTGACATGTCTAGAGAAAGAGTCAAGGACAAAGTGTTCTATCACTTTTCCTGGGATGGAGGTGAGGCTGACTGGCCTAGAGTTATCCGGCTCCTCGTTCTTGCCCTTTTTGAAGACTGGAGTGACATTTGCCTTCCTCCAGTCCCCAGGCACCTCTCCTGTTCCCAAGGACTTTTTAAAGATGATGGAGGGTCGCCTGGCAATGACTTCTGCCAGCTCCCTCAACACCCGCAGATGCTTCCTATCAGGTCCCATGGATGTCCATATGGCTTAGCTGCTCCCTAACCCAGTCCTCTTCAACCAAGGAGAACTCTTCCATTACCCTAACAATCATCTGGGGGCTCAGGGGTCTGAGGCTCCAGAGGACAGTCTCAAACTGTATAGACAGAGACAAAGAAAGCATTCAGTAACTCCACCTTTTTTTATCATGTCACTAAGCCACCTACTTCATTCAGCAGGGGGCCTACATTGCCTCTAGTATTAGTTTTTCCTGCAGTGTATTTGAAGAACCCCTTCCTATTGTCCTTCAACTCCGTTGCACAGTTTAATTCTAGAGAGGCCTTAGCTTTCCTAATTACAGAATCAGAATCACAGAATCACAGAATCATTATGGTTGGAAAGGACCCTCAAGATCATCTAGTCCAACCGATAGCCCTACACTACTCTTATCCCTAAATCATCCCCTGAAGAAACACATCTATCCTCTTCTTAAAAACCTTCAGGGATGGGGACTCCACCACCTCCCTGGGCAGCCTATTCCAATATCTCACCACTCCTTCAGTAAAGAAATTCTTCCTAATGTCTAATCTAAACCTACCCTGGCACAACTTAAGCCCATTCTCTCTAGTCCTGTCACTAGTCACAAGGGAGAAGAGGCCAACACCCGCCTCCCTAGAATGACCTTTCAAGTAGCTGAAGAGAGCGATAAGGTCTCCCCTCAGCCTCCTCTGACAACAGTCTTGTACTCTTCTCATGTGGCCAAGCCCTCCTTCCATGATCTGTAGACTCTTTTCTTCCACTTGAATTTGCCTAGCTGTTCCCTGCTTAACCATGCGGGTCTCCTTGCTCCTTTCCTCAATTTTCTACATGTCGGGATCTTGAGCTTGGAAGAAGTGGTCCTTGAATCTTAACCAACTCCCTTGGGCCCCTTTATTTTCTAGTACCTTGTCCCATGAGATTTCCCCTTGGCCCTACTGAAGTCCAGGGTTGTGATCCAACTAGGTATTCTGTTCCTACCACACAAGATCCTGAACTCTACCATCTCATGATTGCCGCAGCCAAGGTTGCACTCAAGCTCTACCTCTCCAACCAGATCTTTCTTGTTAGGAGTATCAGGTCCAGCAGCTCTCCCCTCCTAGTGGACTCATCCACCACTTGCATCACGAAGTTATCATCAATTCATTGGAGGAACCTCCTGGACTGTGAATGGCTGCCTGAGTAGGCCTTCCAGCAAATATCTGGGTAGTTAAAATCTCCCATAGTAACCAGGGCGTGTGGTTGCAAGGCTACTGTCAGCTGCCTGGAGAAAGCCTCATCACCTTTCTTGTCCTGATCAGGTGGTCTGTAATAAACACCTAAATCAGTATCTCCCATGCTAGCCTGCCCCTTAATTCACACCCATAAACTCTCAACTCACCCCTCATCCACCCCTGGACAGAACCCAATACATTCTAGTTGCTCTCTCATGTAAAGAGCAACTTCCCCACCATGCCTTGTAGACCTGTCTTTCCCAAAAAGGACAAAGTAAGATTGAAATGTTGATCACAAAACTGATAGTAATTGTACACTATAAAAATAAATAATATGCTAGACTTAATTATAGTGTTCACTGATGGTTTCCTCTGATCACTTTTTCTTTCTTATTCCAATTAGCATTCTTAAAAACACATTTACAGCAAAAAAAGCTAATGACTATAAATCACTGTTACAGCTGCAAAAGAATTACTTATTACATGGCAGGTGCTTCAGAAATGCCAAAAGAAGATCAAGGTCATGGAAAAAAGTTAACACATTCATACACCTAGGATCTGAAAAGATAAGAGAAATAAATTAGATGGTATGTTGAAGTAGCTAAAAATAAGGTCTTAAAGGGTCATGACACTATTTCCTACATGTTCCGTTACTTATTGGCAGCAGAGTTCTTAAGATCAGTACTTTTCAGTAATTAATCTCTTTTGGGGTGTAGGATATCTCTTTAATCAAATTATACCACATTTCCTTTAACCACTAATTGGACAGATTTACCTGTGGTGCAATTCATCTGACTTGTGGCAAACTATAATAGAGATGAATTATTGCTTTGATCATTGTACCTATGACATTCAGACAATACTCTACTGTTCTGGTCTTGGAAATGAAGAAATGATATCCATAAAGTCATTGTTGGTTTCCTTGAGGTAAAAGAACAAACAAGCATGGATGCTAACTAATATAACCATACTGGTAGTATTTTAAATCACACATTAGTTACTATTAGCTGTCTTTGGAAAAGATGACAGTAAGAAACAGATTAAAACAGAAAAAAAAGGGAGTCTCAAAAGTTTGCAGTTCAGTTTTCAGCTCATCTTCAGATTTCCCAAAGTATTATAAGCCAATGTATAAACAGATTTTTAAGTATCTATATCCAAAATTTAAGATTTTCAGTAGCTGATTAGCTGCTCCCATTTTAACAGCTGCAGTGTGCAAAACCTTAATACCTAAGAGCATGTGGTCTCCTCAAACCTGAACTACTTTTCCTCACAGTTTAAGACAATTTATAGTCTCCCAAGAATGAATCTCTTAGCTACTTCTTTTTCCTTTACCACAACTAAGTATTTAACTTCATTGCATTTCTTCTACCTAGCTTATCCTCTTTACCATTATTTTCTTTTTTACTATTATTTCAGTTCAAAATTAAAAGTTTTTATAGCACAACTCTCTATACTATTAACTGAGTACTTCATTTTTTAGGTGTTTTGGTTTTGTCTGGTTGGGAGTGTAGTGTGCTCATGAAGTTAACTGGAACCATCTTGTTTTTTAAAAGACAATTTAAAAACATGCAGGATATCCTCATACTCTGTAGAGGAAATCTAAGCTATTAGGGTTCCCAACTTGATGAAATTAGTATTTTACAAGTTAACTGATGTACAAGATCCCACTGTAACTTTTTCCCCAATATTTTTTATTCTGTGTTCACACTGTCAGATCTATCTGGATATGAACAGTTCAAATATTTTTCTTTAAGGGGAGAAACATAACTCCTAGATGATTTAGCAGCCTACCTTGTCTCCTCAACAGGTTTCTCAAGATTTGTAAAACACTTCCCTCACTACAAACATCAGCAATGAAGGCGAACTATTGCTGATTTATACTGGAGCTTGTTTGTGCATGTGGCCAATAAACTATCACCTTGCACTAGCCATACTCTGACAATAACCATAACAGTGCTGCAATCAAACTCTATTGTGCTGAGAATCAGAAAAATAATATTTCACATTACATGGCATTTGTTGTGTTTAGTACACTGCATGCAATCTGGGCAAAATTCTGCTTCAGTGTACAGAATAAACAACAACAGAGCTACAAAAAAGGTGACACAATTCAAACACCCATCTGTACACCATTATCACTCCCACAGCATTCCTGAAGCAAGGTACAGAAACTTCAATACATGCTTTATTCCACAGATATGGGCAATAAAGATTAGCAATATTAATTGCACATTATGAAGGAAAAAAATCTGTCTACCTTTACCTAAACCTGTTTTAGCTCCTGGTCACAACATGCTGAAGATCACCAGCCTCTCTGGCAGAGTTTCCAGAGAAGACTTACCTCCCTGCTCTTCACAGTTTTTCCTGCTTTTTAGTCTTTTAGTAGAAAACACATTAGCTGTGAAAATGTCTAACATCTTGCCTGCTCTTGTCCAAATGAAGAAAAATGAACAAAAGAATTTTCTCCTCTTATCCTAGTGTCTCAAAAAATCGGTACTGAGAAGCACTTTTGCAGATTAGTGGCAGTCACACACTAGTACCTGATGTTTCCCTACTTGTTCCAGGTGTCTGTACGTGAACTCCTTACGTAACACTAGTTTGTCACAATCACTTTAACAAATTTTAAACACTCCCTTAAGTGTAACAGACTTTTCAGTCTCATGAAGTAAAGGTCTTCTTTCTTTACAAATTTGAAAACAGTTCTGAAAGAAATGGGAAACAACCAGAAGAGTTATATTTCAGAAAGTGTTTTTTCTTGGCGGATCCACAATTTCAGTTTATTTGTGTGCTAATAGCTGAGATTTCCATTTCAGTATTCCTTAGCCTTGGGGCTTCCTGCATGTTACTCATTCTCGTGAAGAAATGTCTTCCCTTTGTTTTGTCTTTCTTTTTCTCCCCCACTGTTCTCTTTCTTGCTTCTTGTTCCAAAGGGAAAACAGAAAGATCTTAACCAAGCACAGCTGTCACAACTCTAGTTTCCTTCTCTTTAGTAGTTTTTGCAGTTCAGTCTCTCCTAATCACCTTTTAATAAAATGAAACCTATTAAGTGCTTGGGTTTACCATTCCTAAATGTGAATGAACCATTTAGTGATTACTTGATGGAATGACATCATTTCACATATACTTTAAGGAAATACACCATAACTAGTTCACCAGAAAGAGGTCACACACGGCATTAATAAATACAGATGACAGACTAAGCATTACAGTGCTCTACCCTCTATTTCTAGACACTCCTGACATCAGAGAAGCCACTCCAAATTGGAAACTTAAACCCCCTGATTACTCTCAAAACCTCATTCCTAAATTAGAGCCAAATGGCACCTGTTGATAGCCAGGAATTTACAATTTATTCCCATTAATAAGAGTATGCAGTTGTGTAAAGGAAGCCTTTACAAATTTCTAAGTTGAGTAGTCATTCCTCCTGCTTCTTAAGAACAATGCTCACTACAGAATCATAAATTCACAGAATACTTTTGAAAGGTAGGGGCTTTTGGAAATCATCTTGTCCAACCTTCCTCTCCAAACTGGTATAATCAGATCAAGCTTCTTAGGATTGTGCCCAAGGACAGAGATCTTATAATCAACCTTGGAAATGTGGTTCAGAATCTGATCATCTTCATGGATAAAAACCAACAAACCAACCAACCAAACAAAAATATTCTTATAGCTAATGGGAATCAAAGCATAAAGACAACTACATCAATAGTGCTTGATGTAGTGTTATTCACCAATGCACTCATTTTGTCTAATTGCAGAAGACAAAAAGTTTTTATCAGACCAAAACAACTGAAGATTAAAATATTTAAAACAGTCCTTCAAATATTTTTGAAAGGTACATTCCAGAGGTACCCTAAATTGAAGTATACAGGTAAGTATATGCAAGATTATGTCTTCTGCATAACCAAATTACAAATGCTTCCTCCTTCTCCAAAGATATCATGCAAATGTATTTTCACTTTTTAGAGAGTAAGAAGCTTCATGGAGGACTGAAGAGTTGTCAATTAAAACACACTGAAGGAAAAACACCCTAATTTTGTGCTACCTGAAACACGACTAAGAACTGGTTAAGGCAAGAGAATCCCAACTCCCAGGGCAAGTCTAAACTTTGCATCAAAAAGTATTCGCAAACCTTCAGGAACACATTAAGGCAAATGCAACCAAGTGAAAAAAAGCTTTTGCAGGAGCCCTTAATAGACACTCTTTCCTTATGTCCAAGAACTGAACATGTGTCAATTGCCAGAATTAGGACCTTCCTCACAAATTTGTAAGAAGGTGGTAAAATGTAAATACTATAGTAGTACCACTGATATACTGGGGAGCCAGCTGGAGAAGAATAATGGTGCTTCAAAATGAAAGTAACTGTGACTGGATTTTTAGGGATAAGAGGTGGGTTTGACTCAGCATAGATGTTACAATATTAGTGGACTTACCATCCAGCTTGGAAAGCTCAGGCCCTCCACATAAGTTGATACTGTACGAAAAGAAATATCCTTCCACCAGAGCAATAAAGCCATATTCCTTCTGTTTCTCTATTTTCTATACACAAAAAATATGTATCTGCCACCTAACAGTGATCACAAGACAGCCTCAGTAAACATTTTTCGAGGTGAGTTTCTCACTTCCTCGTTATTATCTGGCATACTTTCAGTCACTGCAATGGTGAAGCACTACTGATGAATTGTAAGTACTGAAAAGAATAGCCAAACTCAAATGTTTTTCCTTATATAAAGGATATAGACAGAAGCTATATAAATATACACAGATACAAAAATTAGTATAGTTAGACTTATTTATAGGAAAATTTTTGACATTGCCAAATCTAGTCCTGACAGAAGTGGGCAAAATCTGAGAGTATTGTGTACATACTTTGAGGATTAGAAAATTTTCTGTGCTAGCTGCATTGGCTGGGGACAAAAAATATTTGGATCCATGACAAAATTGCATCTCAAAGGGATAATGAGATACTGAATATTTGTGTTTTGTTAACACAGAAGGCAAAGTTTATTACATTTAACACAGAAATATAACATCCAGAATAAAGAATAACAACAGCTGAGATACTACTACAAACATTTCCATCAATGGGAAAAACCATCACCATTAAAATAAAATGAGAAACTTACCAGATGGAAACTGATCATTGCTCACAGTGGTGATAGCCTTCCACTACTTTCCTTGGTCAGACTGTTTATCTTCATATCAATCTAATAAAAAAAAATAAAAGAAACAAAAACAACAAAAAATTCCAAACAAATCCGAATGCAAATAAAATAAAATAAAGCAATAATATTCAAATCTTTAGATAAAACAACTTGAGTAACTGGGTCAGAAATCTTTCAGTAGATCAATGTGATAGATCATGTTCTCCTTTCTTTACATTTACATAGCACATTTTAGACTGACCTACTGACCTTAGGCACTCATAAAAAAGAAAAACAGATCTGTAAACATAATATGTCTCCTCAGTTTCTGTCTATTTATGAATTTTAGGAAATAATAATGGAAGCTTTAGAACTCTTGTAGTCTTAGATGGCAGGATGTAGACCCTGACATGCATTGATATGGTTTGCAAGGATAGATGAAGTCTTTTATGTCTCAATTATTTTCCAAAGTCTGCTTGCTGTTGTTGCCTGTATTACCTGGGGAAGAACTTAAGAAACACTACTCATGCACTGATTAGGAAAAAAAAAATTAAACCCATGATTTTTTTAAAATTTATTTTTCATTTGAAGGGTAAAAGACAACACTAGAGAGTTGAAATCCACTACACAGTAGTTTCTCCACTAAAATTCCTCTTCCTTTTGGTAGTATAATCAGCTGTAGTATCATTTCTAAAGTTAAAAGTAAGAAGAGAGAAACTGATGCTCCAAATACTTAGTTCAGGAAATTAATATAAGCTTCCATAGTTTCTACTTGGTCAGGGTTTGATCTGAAAAGAATAACTTATTTTAATGATACTTATTTGAAAATAAAATGACTTGAAACAGCCTCTACCAGGTTAGTTTTGAGAAGCACTAGAATGTACAAAATTGGAATCGGTCACCAGAAATTAATCGCAAACAAACAAATAGCAAACAAAATAATGGCAAGTCATTTAAGAAATTCTCAGTTGATATACATTTTTTTCCCCTGCAATAATCTCCTATTGATTTATCACACTAGCTCACAGATTATTAAGAACATTTTCATTTTGAGATGCTGGAAAAGTCAGGGAGAAAGGTTTCTAAGTCTATTTGTATAATATCAGGAAAATTGTACAAAGTGAGATTTACATATGGAGTAAACTGAATAAATACAGGATAAGTAATCACAGAATCACAGGGGTTGGAAGGGACCTCGAAAGTTCAACTAGTCCAACCCCACTGCCAGAGCTGTATTCTTCCCTAAGTAGGAATCGAACCCAGGCCCTCATGGTGAGAGCACTGAATCCTAACCACTAGACTACCACTTCTTAAGCTGCAGCTAATGCTACATTTTTCTCCAGGTCCGTTCTTACCTGTATGCTTCTAAATCGCAGACTTGCTGAAAAAAGAGAGGCTTGACTTAGATATCACAAAACTCACCTATATCCTTCTGAAGTTTCTTGCTACTATTAATATTAAATCTAGCCCTAGACTTTCTGTCCTTGGACTTTCAGTCGAGACAACTGCTTATATGAGACGATACTGCTTCTTACATTCAGTCGCTTTGTAGCTTTTTAAAGACATAGGATTGTTATTGACATTGAGACCTGGACCAATGAAATCACATTTTTTGATTGTTTTTCTATAAAGAATCACAGAGTCACAGAATAGCAGGTTGGAAAGTACTTGAGGATGTCTCTTGATCAACATCCTAATTCATGTACTAGGTCAGTACTGAATTTAGACCAAGGATTGATTCAGCTAAGTATTGAAAAACATGTTTCCATAGTACATTTACTTGAAAAGGTAAATTGAAAGCTATAATTTTAGTAATTCCACGTAGTTTTTACAAATTTATACAGACAACCGCAACTTACTTGGTTTAAATTACTCATCAGGAATTGTCTTCTTTACATCCTACCTTACTGCTCTCTTTAATTTAATGTGATTTCAAATCTGAAGGTGGAAAGAGGCAACAGTCATAACCTTGCAATTTAGTACATGAAATGTTTTGGATATTCATACATTTGTAGATAAAACTGCTTCTATATCTAGATGCAATGACTCAGTCAAAATTTGCCCCAGTCCAAATTTATATAACAGAAAAGCTTTTCCTGGAAGCTATCTTCAAAGCCAGCAAAATAGCCACTTCATCCTTATTATAATGAATTATATTTGGAAGGTCAATGAATAATCTGACGTTTTGTACAAGTAGCTATTTTTAATAATATCTACGTAACCAGAAGGTATGAAGGCTAAGAGAATGATTTCTTTGTTTTTTTCATGACTAGTTTTGAAGAGTTTTCTGTTGTTATTATAAATAAGACAATTTCCACACTGTTCAATGAACCACTTTATTTTCAGAATACACTGTTCTAAATAACGTTCCTTCTAATGTATGATGACTATTATGTCATGTGATGTGCACTACCAAGTGGTACTCTAATATCAATCTGCATTATGTATACAAAGCATATTATTGGGAAAAGCTATAAGAATATCCACCTGACTTGTGAAACATTTTGTAGAATTCCTGACAAAAACCAAGGAGCATGGGCTAAATTCAGCAATTAAGGAATGTGAAGAGGAACCAGTGTGACTCCAAGAGGCAAATGTTAACTATCAAAATACCTAAAAAAGGGAAGAAATATATCCCTCAGATTTTATATACTTTGCAGGAAACTCAAGAGCAGGTAGAGTTCAGCATAGATATATTCTCTGTTTGGTGCAGGTGGCAGGGTAACCTCGCTACCTATTACTGGAGGAAATTGCCATCATCTTGGTTCTATTCTAGTGCTCAGCAGAGAAGTATGATGGGGTCATATTGCTTTATTCTTCCAATATCCTGGAAAACTTATTGGCAAATACATGACTAGTAATTTAATTTGATATCACCTTAATTCTGTGAAAATTACCATAAGACCCCTTTGAAGGCTACATTTTTAACCCAGACACATCAAAAGTGAGAGCAGCACCTAGCCAGGAAGGGAAAGGTTCAACATGAATGCATACAAGAATGCTTCCAGTCTGAATTATCACAGATAGAGTGGTAAAGGACTTCCTCTTTGAATTTAAGGCAACACAACTCATCTGTTTGAGAGGAGATGAAAGAAAAGGATGGAATAAAAAGACATTCATTTATGCTATACCATTTTGTTATTATTGATTACTGAGAACCACCTGGGATTTTGATGCTATGTGCTATACTGACATTTAAGACATGTCATGTTTTTTGTTTTTTGGTTTTTTTGTAAACACAGGATTATATCAAAAGAGCAACCAAGCTCCTCAATGAAAATACTAAATATTTCAGTCCATTCTGGTTTTTCAGTGTAAATCTCTGTAATGAAATCACATTTTCTAACATGACTGAAACTGACTGTTCCTTAAACATTTTGTTACTTCCAATTTCTTGGCATATCTAAACAATAATGGACTTATGTACCAGTTTATGAATCCAACTTGTTTTACTCCTGAAAGTCACTTGGAATGTTCAGCTAAGAAAATGCCTTGATTATTTATTAATGAAAAGAATTATATTTTAAAACTTTGGAAGAAAGGAAAAAATGAGTTTCACATCCCTAGAGCCAGAACACAAATGAAAAAAAAACCTGGATGAACTTAAACTCTGGTATTTGTTTGTAAAGAGTTGGGAGTGAGGTGAACAAGACCTTTAATACTTTTTCCTAAAATGTTTATGCACCTCAAAAGATGCAACAACTGAACTTCCAGACTATAGATTATAAGTGCATAAGCATAGTATGCTACTTATGAGAAAAGATTTGAATATAGATGTTTACTTAGCAACCAACCTGTATTCTTTCATACTGAAAAATCACAGACAAGAAGAATTAAGCTTAGTGCTGGCTTCATACCACATTTGTTGGCTTTGGAGTAGGATCAATCATAACTTTTTGCCTCAGTGGGAAAGGGGAAGAAACATAGAAAACAGAGAAGATAGTTACAGTTATTTACAGAGGATAATCCTACTCAAGACAGTTGGAGAACTTGTCTTCCTATGTTCATTGATCTTGGGACAGTATCTAAGCAAAAAGGGTTACTTACAAAGTAAAGACTAGTTAAAAAAATTGGGTTATATTCCAGAAGCAAGGATACACAAGAACAGCAGCTTAATTTGTGCAACTTCTATGGCATGGTTTCAGCCTGTACTTACTTACCACTAAAAAGAAAACAGGAACTCCCCTCAGGTTCTCCCCCACACTTCATCCTGAAGGCTGCCAGCATTTTCATAAAGCCATATTCCTACTAAAAGTAGATGCTTTATCCTGTTCTCTAAATGCTTTATTACTGAAAATGTGATGTAGAATGACACCTCAGAAATGAGGCTGTCAAACTGTAGTAGAAACAACGGAAAATTTAAAAAAACAAAAAACAAACAAGCAAAGCAGAAACATTGATTACCAATAGAGCTAATGTGTGAGAGGTCTTTGCTTTGGATAATGTCTAATTACAAACCACAACTGCATACACTGAAGAAGAGACGTTTCTCCAAACACCTTTTACTTGACAGTTTTCTTTCAGTTAGCTTATGCCATTTATATAATTAAAACTTAGACTGTGAAAGGGCATTTTCCTTCTCTGTATAGTTTATGACTATATGAACAATTAAACTGATACTCTAGTGCTGAATACGATTTGTTACTCCTCTGCTGTTTTATTGCTGTGGTATGTAGCTTAGCAACTTCCTACTTCAGTAAGTTTGTACCTCTGAATATTACTTCTTGTACACTGTTTATCTATTTTTCTACAATCTCTTTCACAAACAATGGAATTTGAGACATTTTCCTAAAATCAGTTCCCTCTAAAGAAAATCTTCAGTGTAAAAACCTCTCCCAACTCTTTCACTGTAAACGCCTATCCAAAGATACAAACTATTTCATGTCACATTTTCCTAGAGGACTAACAGACATAGTACCAGAAAGAATTTCCTCCAGCCCTCACATCTGGGCAACAACATTACATGGTCTATCTAGATATCAATGTAAATGTCTCCAGACATCTAATGGAAACACTGTTCCAGATCCATTAGATCCATATTATATTACATATCTGATTTCCAGTTTACATGTGTCTGAGTCCAATTAACACTCATTTGTTCCTGGATATGCTTAGTACAAATCTTACAAATAGAAATAAAAACACAACAAATTTTTCACTAGCTTGTAACTAGAATTCAACGGACTGAAAGAAGAGCCACAGTGTAACTAAGGAATGATGAAGTTTGATTGTGTGCCACAAAGAAAATGAGATGGCACCTGGAGAAATAATAGTTAAAAGGACAGATGCTGTCTCTATGTACAACTGAAATGCAGAAGCAAGTTATGACTTGAAAAAGATGTACTAAAGATCCTAAGAGTAGTGTGCTTGAAAACTGACTTTTTTAATAAACTGAAATTTTATTAAATTGACCACATGCAGGCACTCACTGAATTTTTAATAGAAGAATTAGATGACTTGCAGGTGCTGGGTATCAAATCAAATTATTTGTTTGAGTACAAGGGAAGGATTCAACCTAATGTTTGAAAATAGTCCAACAAGAAAGATTTCCTATAGGCAGAAATTAACTTTTTTTAATTATGATTATTTCTCAGTTCAGAAATAGAGTGGCTTCTTATCTGTGATTTCTTATTCTAAAAAGTCAGTTCTTATTTGACATGACAATAGCCTTGTCAACCAAACAGCTTGAATAAAATGGTCCACGGGATTAATGCATCAGTTGTTGGGATTTCTGTTTCTTGAGAATGGAAAACAAGGGTAATAAAGGTATCTCTGAAAAAGTATAGCATTTTAGTACTTAAAAGTGACATATGCTAGTGGATCTTTAGACAGATACATTTAATAAAAAATGTTTCCCTTTGGATTAAGATTGTTTTTCCTTGAAACCTTTATCACTCTAACAGATGACATTCTTACACAAAAATGATGCTTCTTGAAACTCATATCAGCAAAGTAATAGCGTATCTGTTGATAAAATGCTTTCTTTTTATACCACAGACATTTTGAAAAGAACATTTGGATAAAATGAACTGAATTCCAATATAAATCATAGATTCATAGACTCGTAGAATTATTTAGGTTGGAAAAGACATTTAGATCACCAATTCCAACTGTTAACATAGCACAGCCAAGTACACCACTAAGCTATGTCACTAAGCATTGTGTCTATACATCTTTCAATACCTCTAGGGTTGGTGAATCATCATGTATTTTACATGTGCTCTGTCTTTGCAAATGATTTCACAAAATGTTAAATAAAGGCTCATCTGAGTCCTTTGAAATAAATTTCAGACTCTGCTTGTGATGGGGCTACCCTGTTTATTCACAAAACAATTGCATTACTTTTTTTCCTAAGAGATAGTATGATTACTTGGGAATACGCTAAGGGAAAGTGAGAATACTGAAAAATTATCTTTCAAGTATTTGACATGGTGAAGTGCTGGGTGCTCACAAGAGACAGCCATGAGTAGGCACTGTTTTGTCCCTGGAGAAACTACAGAAATTTTTACTCATTCTCAGCTCATATTGCCAAATCGTTCACTGCACAAAATAAGCTTACCTCATATTTACAGTTTGTATTTTTTATGTTTGCTTTTCTGGTTTTTCCCAAAAGGACAACTCTGAAAGATACTAGACCATTTTTGCAAAAGCCCTTCTGTAGGGATGTCTTAGACTTCAACCACTTTAAGGTGTGCAACAATGATTTTCTGAGCAGGCTCCTTAGTTCATAATAGTTGCTGCAGCTAGGTTAGCAGGTGTGTCTACACTTCATGTGCAGTAATAAATAATAATAATGCAATAATAAACAATAAATTAATCATGGTTAGCTAACACAAGTGGTGTCCTGCAGGGCTTGGTATTGGTGCCGGCTCTGTTTAATATTTTTATTGATGATCTGGATGAGGGGATTGAGTGCACCCTCAGTAAGTTTGCAGATGACACCAAGTTAGGAGGGAGTGTTGAACTGCTTGAGGGTAGAAAGGTCCTTCAGAGGGACCTAGATAGGTTAGGTCAATGGGTGAAGGCCAATGGAATGAAGTTTAACAAGGCGAAGTGTTGGCTCCTACATTTGGGTCACAACAACCCCATGCAATGTTATAGGCTTGGGCATGAGTGGCTGGAATGCTGCCTGGCAGAGAAGGACCTGTGGGTGTTGGTCAACAGCTGGCTGAACATGAGCCAGCAGTGTGCCCAGCTGGCCAAGAAGGCCAACAGCATCCTGGCCAGTAGGTCGAGGGAGGTGATCATTCCCTTGTACTCGGCATAGGTGAGGCCACAACTCAAGTACTGTATTCAGTTTTGGCTGCTCGCTACAAGAAAGACATTGAGGTGTTGGAGGGTGTCCAAAGAAGGGCAACAAAGTTTGTGAGGGGTCTGAAGAATATGCCTTCTGAGGAACAACTGAGGGAATAGGGCTTTTTTGACCTCAGGAAGAGGAATCTCAGGGGAAACATTATCACCCTCTAAACTACCTGAAGGGAGGATGGAGTGAGATGGAGGTCGGCCTCTTCTCCTGGGCTACCAGTGAGAGGACAGGGGGAATGGGCTTAAGTTGCACCATGGAAGGTTTCGACAAGATATCAGGAAAAATTTCTTCACTGAAAGAGTTGTTAGACTTTAGCACAGGCTGCCCAGGGAGGTGGTGGATTCACAGTCCCTGGAGGTGTTTAAAAGGCATCTAGACGTAGTACTTAGGGACTTGGTTTAGTCTTCGGGACATGGTTTTAGATGACAGTGGTAGCTTGCTGGTTGGACTTGATGATCTTAGAGGTCTCTTCCAACCTTGATGATTCTGTGAAAAATGCTGAAGATTACTTCAGATCAAGTTGTCATCTTAGATTCCTAAGTATTACAATAAATACAGTATTGAGAATGTGACATTGATCTGTTATATCAGGTTCCAAGGTAACTGAAAATTGCTTTTTAATTGTGCATTATTTTAGCTTTCTCCACTACTACGATGAATTGTGCTTAAGTCTACCTTAATGTTCAACCATGTACTTGTATTTTTCAGTTTCTTCCTTTACTCTAACACCTTATACTCTCCTACCCACTGAAGACCTTCACTATTCTTCCAGTATTGGCTTTCACTCACCTTTTCAACTATACAATAGAATACCTGGAAGGAAAAGGAGACTTGTACACCCTTCACATATTTAAAAGCATAGATGAGGTCACCCCTTAGCCTCCTCTTCTCCAAACTAAAGAGACCCAGCTCCCTCAGCCTTTCCTCATAAGGAAGATGTCCCAGCCACTTCATCATCTTTGTGGCTCTGCACTGGACTCTTTCCAGCAGTTCCCTATCCTTCTTCAACTGAGTGGCC
>VWZX01004977.1:0-124586 GCA_013399015.1 Galbula dea
CTTCCAACCTGAGCCATTCTATGATTCTATGATGACAACCTGGATGCATGCCTATGATTTTTTAGAGGGAGGTGCTCACGTGGAGACAAGGAAGACCACCTATCAGAAGTGGCTTCAGCAACACAGCATGGAGATGACCATACCACATGAGGCCCCTTCTTCCAACCTGAGTGTTGCTCATGTGGAAGACAGCACCAGCATTAATACTAGCAGTGCCAGAAGGAAGACAGGCTGCACGGACAGTCGCTGGGAAGTGTGCAGAAAGGTCCACTGAAGAAGACTGGAGACTGCCCTCTAAGCACCCTTGTTGGTCTGACTGGGCTGGGGAGCATAGTTGATTAACGTTGTTTGCTGGAAACTGTTATTGTTCACTTTATGATTCCATTTATTTTCTTTCTCTTTTCCTCCCTTTACTTCCCTGTAACTGTGTGACAAGAGTACCAAGGCCTAAGTAACATGTGCACTGTCCAAGTCCTCCAGGCATTTCTGACAAGGTGGCACGGAAATCCATTTTCTTGCTGCATATGCAGATCCCAGGCCTGCTGGAGCAGAGTAGTGTGGCCATCAGCCTTGGCATCAACTATGAGGGCTGTGATCAACAACCTTGACCCCCAAGAACAACAGAAAAAGGGAACGCTCTTGTCACTACATCAACAAAAGATCTGAATCCATCCTTGGACTGCAAGGAGCACCACATCCAGGACACAACACGGTGTCTCCACCTCTGCTGACAGCAATAAAAACACTTTCTTTTCTGCCTATTGCTCTGTTCATCATTATGATAGACACTTAATGTTCCATTTACTTTTAAGTGTCGCTGTCCTTGCAAGCAATCACCTGCTTCTTCTGACTCCCCCAAACCACAAGCAGGTCCTTCTCCTTTGCCTTAACAGGGAAGCGTTTTGTTTTAAAATGTTATTGTTAGGAACCATTAACTTTAAATATGTTACCATTGCTGAATAATCATTGCAGCTATTGTGTGATGCATGATGTTCTCTCTCTCTCTTTCTTTTCACTTCCACTTATATCACCACCATTAATGAAGACTATGAGGAATGAGATAACACCAATCAATATTTAAGCCACAGGGTGATGTGGCAGACTGATGTGATGGACATTTTGTCTTAAAACATTTATTGGTGTGTACACCAACTTATGTTAAAAAGAAAAAGCAGTTTTCAAGGACTGTTCTGCAGTTTTGCTGGGCTAGCAGGCCTACGAGGGTTTGTAGGCAGAAAGGTAGATGTTCTGAAGACCTACATTCAGATATACAGAAAGGCGTGTGTAAGCAAAAGGAAGATGCTCTAAGATCCACACCTTGATAACCAAATTAAGCTTTTGCCAAGTCACTATGAGGGTGCATGCAATTTCTTGGTGTAAACTACGACTGCCCAATATGCATATGCACAATATTTGTTTGTTATCAAGGTGAAAAAAAAAGCTAGGACCACCCTCCTCCATCCGTAAGCATGAAGTTTCCTGGAAACCAAGCAAGAACTTGGGACTGCTCATTATACATATGCATGAAGCATAGAACCAAAAATTGTTTAAAAGCATACCACCAGGAGCTAAGAACAAGCTCACATCACCCAGAAACCTGACATCAAGAAGATTCCCTGGAACACTGGCGGATCGATCCACAGGTGGTTATAAAATCTTTAATTCTGTCTTTACCTGTATTTCTGTCTCTTCCCCTTTCCTCCCTCTTTCTTCTTTTTTCTCTTTATTGGTGCAGGATGCAATTGCACTGGAATTGTTAATTTAGCTTAGTGGTGTTAAGTGGTTGTCAATGAGCTATAGAGTTGAACTGCATGCTTCGCATTTTTATACCAATAAATCCTAAGACTGGTTGGCTGGTATCTGTTTATCTTAATTCAGTCCAAGGGCATCTCACAAACTCAGTCATTTGTCCAAAAAGGGTGTGGGGGACAGTGTAATCGCCCCTTTCAGGTCACAACAAGAAGAGATACTGTCATCCTCCAATTCAAGGATATGAAAATGGCACCGGAAACTCTGAATCCCACACAACTCACTTGGGGAAATCATTAGCAGAGGTGAAGTTCAAGCCATTCACTTGGCCTGAATGTTTAACCAAGGCAAAAGCTAAGCATGTTCCTCCTCTTGCCATGAGGCTGCAGATGATGCCAAAGACAGAAGATCTCAATGCCAGCACCAACCAGCCTGCCTAGTGAACCGCACCAGGACCAAGCACTGCACATGGCTGCATCGAAGGGGACAGGAAAGCAGGATGAACGTACATATATCTCAGGCTGGCAGAAAAGAGGCAGTCTCTGAACTTGTGGTGAGTTCAGAGGTAGGCAATACTGCAGTGCTACCAGATGTGGAATGGTGTTCCAGCCCAAACTTGACAGTTGCTTGCCCAGCCATCATCTTTTGGGATCATTGCAGAACACAAACAAAAGGGTCCTAGAAACAAGCCACGTCCTCACAGGCAAAGGAGAGGACAGAGAAAAAGCAGAAAACAGATGGTACCAGCAGATTTCTCCACCATCCTGGAGCACATCTCTTTCTCTCACCCTGCAGTGGCACCCAGGGAGCAGGGGCTGGATATGTTGCAACACACACCAGAAGATCATCCTGCAGTGCTGCAAACTCTGGCCAGTGGTGAGAGGACTAGCAACAGATTTCCCGCTGTGGCTGTCTGAGGACACACAAGGTAGGTCCCATGTCTTGGAGCAGTGGATTTTGTACAGCTTTGCAGCTGAAGTGTCAAACACCTGATCTGCCATGGAGGGAGGTCCCCTCATCCTTCTCTTCCCCTTCACTTTGCTAGCAAGGCAGAGCAGTGGAAATTCAGCCCCCTTTCCCTGGTGAAAAGACCTACAGGGAGGCTGGGGTGTGAGGAAAGATTTCCCAGCTCTGTTCCCAACCAGCCACTCAGAGGCGCAATGTGTACTCTGAAATACGGTATAGGGTGCAAGTTGAGACCCAGCCACCCAGCTGAAACATACTACAGTCAGTCACAGGCAGCCAGCATGAGGTTTTTGCTTGGAGAGGGGGAGTTACAGAAGCCTGTTAAGAAATTGCTTTCTCCAAGTCATTATCTCGTGCCACTACCTACAGCAAAGAAGATTATGGCTATGCAGATCCTATTCAAATAACCTATTCTACACCAAACCACTCTTTGCCAGGCCTTTCCCTGAGAAGGAAGACAGCCTCCGCTGGCCAAGGAGAGCCCACTCCACTGGAGTCCTTGAGGAGAGTTACATAGCGCCAGGAGAAACCTGCCTCAGAGCCCACAAACTGAAGCTTCATTGACAGGACAAAGGAAACCTCTGCACTCTGCCTCAGCAAAGGAGCACTGGGGAACAACCAGTGTGTGGCAACAAAGCTCTCAAAACTACATCTCCTACCTCCAGAGTAATGCTTGCTAAATAATTGCATCTACTGCAGAAGGCTTTCCTGGTGTCTATCTTTTAATATTCCAGTATAGGTATGTTAGTACAGAATTATCCCTCATTTGGAAGCACCAATTTAACGGGGGAAGAAATGGAAGAGGCAGAGCACTTGCAATGTGTTGCTAGAAGAAAACCCAAATGCTACCTGTAACAAGGATGTCCACGCACATGCTGCATCTGCCACACCAGCACAGGGCAACATCCCCATTCACAGCTGAGCTAGCTGCTGAGCTATACTGAGTATCTCTCTACCTCTGTCAGCCAGTGCTTTGCTTTGCTCTGAGGTGGCTTTCTCCAGAGGTCTCCAGGGCCTCCTGTGAAGGCAGGCTGGTTTCTTGGGCAGTCCTTAGATTGGCTTGCTGGAAGGCACAGAAATCCAGAAACACACTGGGGATTCGGTCACCAAAATAGAGCTTGCTGTTTGCAGCTATCGCTTGGTATTTCATTAGCTCCAAATACTCAGGGGTAAGTTTCAGCTACAAAAAGAGAAACCAGAGACTGTAAGAGACAAACTTCTGGGCCTCCCATTATTAGACTTCATCTCAGGCAGCTGCTTCCTGGGATGTGGGCTGCTAAATCAAGTGTTTTTCCAATGCTGCCTACCTGAACCTAAACTCCTGTGCAGAGGAAAAGTCCTCTTCTGACCAGCTTTCAAGTGCTCACCTTGTTGGAATCAGCCAGCTTCTGAGCAGTATAGTACTCTGCAGCAGCTTTTGCCTTCTCTCTTGCTAGAAATGCAGCATCTAACATAGCAACAGAAGATGAACAGGAAAAGAAGCATTAGCAAGAAAACAGCTCCATCACACTGAGCACCTGAGCCTTTGACCCAAGGGGAGGAGCTGACTTAAGTGTGCCTATGATACAGCCTGGCTGGCCACATACCTGCACTGCTGGCTTCTTGGAGGCCAGACATTGCTCAGAGATGCACAGCAAAGAGCCCCAGAGGCACTGGCATAGACTGCAGCACGGGAAATTCCAGACAGCTCCAGATAAAAAGCCCAACCACATGTGAACAGTGGAGGTTCCCCATCCCCAGGGATGACCTGCTGTAGCTGTGGCATTACCCATGCTTTGGGAATGGGCTTGGACAGGAGATCCCCATGGGTGTCTTATTAGACTACATCATGTAATTCTATAATTCTGTGAGTTTTCTGGAGGAGTGCTTACAGAGATACCAAGACCCTCAAACACTGAATTCTTGGAAAGGTACCTGCAAAGGGGATGGATGACACCAGTGCAAAACCTTGTGCTACTGCACCCTTTATTTTTGCAAGATGGCAATGTCTATGAGCCCAGGTGTGAGGTTCCTGTCACCACACTTAGCTGGAAGATGACCTCAGAAGCATCGTTACCTTCAATCTCAGAAATGCGTTTCTCTGTTTCCTTCTCCATAATCTTCTGTTGATAGTGAATCCTGGCCACCTGGGCAGCCTTCTCTGCCTCTGCAATCACAACAGGCTCAGCTCAGACATTTGCTTCTCAGGACTTGAGCATCAGCACCTTGACCAACAAGGCCAAGTGTGGAGTTTTGCACCCGGGAAAGACCAACCCCATGTATCAGTATAGGCTGGGGACTGACCTGTTGGAGAGCAGTGAAGGGGAAAGGGACGGGGGGGTCCCGGTAGATTGAAGAATGACCATGAGCCAGCAGTGTGCTCTTGTGGCCAGGAGGGCCAATGGGATTCTGGGGTGGATTAGAAGGGGTGTGGCTAGTAGGTCAAGAGAGGTTTTTCTCCCCCTTTACTCTACCCTGGTGAGGCCTCATCTAGAATATTGTGTCCAGTTCTGGGCCCCTCAGTTGAAGAAGGATAGGGAACTGCTGGAAAGAGTTCAGCGCAGAGCCACCAAGAGGATTAAGGGAGTGGAACATCTTCCTGATGAGGAAAGGCTCAGGGAGCTGGGTCTCTTTAGCTTGGAGGAGAGTAAGGGCTGACCTAATTTATGCTTTTAAATATGTGAAGGGTGGGTGTCAGGGGGATGGGGTTAGGCTCTTCTCAGTGGAGCCCAGTGACAGGACAAGAGGCAAAGGCTGTAACATGAAGCATAGGAGGTTCCATGGGAACACAAGAAAAATCTTTTTCCCAGTTCAGGTGCCAGAGCACTGGAACGGACTGCCCAGAGAGGTTGTGGAGCCTCCTTCTATGGAGGTATTCAAAACCTGTCTGACCATGTTTCTGCGTGACCTGGTCTAGGGAATCCTGCTGTGGCAGGGGGGTTGGACTAGATGATCTTTCGAGATCCCTTCCAACTCCTAACATTCTGTGATTCTGTGATCCCAGGATGCGGTTGAAGAAACTGCCACGTAAATAGTTTGCTCTCTGCTGCCTCCCTTTATGCTTGGATCACACTACAGTCCCCGTTTGTACTGCAAGCAGTACATTTACAGAAAGGGAACAGTCCTGATGTTTCTAGAGTTTCACTGACGTCTCTTTTACAAGTGTGAGTGTCCCTGGCACAGGGACATTTAGCTTCAAGCCCAACCAGTATTTCTGTCAGATCTGTTACTCTTTGCCTCCTGAGGCAGGAGCCCCACTGTAGGACAGAGGTGCTCAATACTCTGCTGCTATAGGGCGGGAGGTGGGATGTAGATACAGCAGCACAAATGCCCATATTTTCTGAATGCCTGTTAGTCCAGCCTGGGTGTGCCTCCTTCAGGGAGCTGTCAGCAATGGAAATGACAGCAATGTCAGTTTACTGGGGGATGAGGAATGGAAATTCAGTCTGGCTCCTGTCCACTAGTACTAATACTGGTGACATACCAATGAGTGCTTTCTTCCGGTCCGTCTCTGCCTCCTTCTCTACTACCTTCTGCTTCTGAGCTGCAATCAGCAGCTTGGTCTTCTCAGCCTCCCTGTAGGGTAAGAAACGTTATGACAGGGAAAACAAAGCTGGGGAGCAGCTCTGCAAACCAGGGCATGAGAGGCCAGGGGAACAAGAAGCCAACCAGTTGTCCGCACAGCCATGAGAACTAGTTCAGCTGTAAGACCAAATGTATAGCCAGGAGGTCAAAGGAAGGGATTATTCTCTCCTCTCCATTTGGCACTTGTAAGGCCATATCTGGATGCTATATACAGTTTGAGGTTGTCAGGATGAGGAGTGAGCACAATGCAGGGCTACTGGATACATGGGGTGGAGGCCAGGTTACACAAGGAGAGGCTGCAGGGGCTGGGCTTGCTAAGGAGATGAAGAGGGACCCAATGGCATCTTCCCCAGCCCAAATGGGTTCTGGAGATACTGGGGCCAGACTCTGCTCAGAGGGGCACACCTCCAGAGACACCAGCACAAGCTGCAGCACGGGAAACTCCAGACAGGTCCAGGTAAAAAGCCCAACCACATGTGAGCAGTGGAGATTCCACATCTCCAAGGATGACCTACTGTAGCCGTGACATTAGCCCTGCTTCGGGAAAGGGCTTGGACAGGAGATCTCCATGGGTGTCTATTAGACTAAAATCTGTCTATAATTCTGTGAGTTTGTTGGAGGGGAGCTTACAAAGACATCAATACCCCTGAGCCCTGAATTCAGTTTACAAGCCTTCTACAGGTTCTCTACAGCACACTAGTGTCTCCTCTATGTAAACAGGTAAATACAGCCTTCATACAGACTTGTACATACTAATTGTCTTTTGTGAAGGGTTAAAAGGCTTCAAGATAAAAGAGCTATGGAAAAGGAGAAACAGAACGCACAAGTGCACCCAGCCAAGCACACACTGACCAGAGTCCACTTCTCACCTTTTGAGCACCAGGTAAGAACTTTCTAATAGCATTATGTCTGTGGTGGACCCTCAAAACTCATTCTTACAGCTTTATGTACAGCTACTCACATGAGCTCAAAATTTCTCCGGATGGCTTCTGGGATTTTGGGTTTTGTAACACGTACAGCCTATGAAAAAGAAGAAAACTAAGTCGGTGCATTTTAAATTAAACATTTTGATGTCAGCTGCGTAACTAAGAAATGTCTTTGCAAAACCAGCTGTAGCATTCTGGTCATCTGCACGTTGATCCAAGGCCACACATAATGGTTCCCAATCCTTTTACAACACACTTTCCTTCAGTGGAAATCTCCAGATTTCCATCTTACCTCTTTTGAGCCTAAGGTGTATTTTTCCCAGTTGGTTGCACCCTAAACTTCAACATGTCAAAAAAACAGTATGTGACATAGCTTAAGAGCAAACATGATTTTCTGATATTAAGCAAAAATTCAGTTACAATGTAACATCTTTCCTCATCTCTGGCAGAAGCCCAGAAAAGATTAAGGTGTCTTTTCTTTTTCGCTTACCTATAGGAACTGTGCTGGCATACTGGAGCACTCAGCTCTGCAAAGGTAGTTTGAAGAGAAACATATTCTTGCTCTTTGCAAATTAACAGTATCTGCAGGTCTGTGGCCTAAAAGGTTCTTTTCTCTAGCCTACATGTCTTCCCCTAACATAAATCCAGCATTTAGAAGTGGTAACTGTGATTTGGACAGTCTTCAACTGACCAGCCTCGACTCAGTGCTCAACTATTTCACATTATGTGGAAAACAAGCAAGAAACCCCATAAATCTAATGAAAGGTAATGAAATTAGCAGTGGAAAAATGAATAATCTTTGCTAGGGAATGAACCTACCTGGATAGTGAGACCTGGTGCCATGACATTGAGATCTTTTTGCAGCGCCAACTTCAGATTCTCATCTATCTGATCTGTGTTTGGAGAGTTAAGAGAGAGATCACTTAGCTTATCTCTTCTCATACAGTATGTGTTCAGAGAGTCAACTGGCCTTGAAGAGCAGGTATCTCTATGGTATAAGATAAAGATACTTTTTGAGATCATTCAGCATATTGTTTCCCTTCCTATGACCCCTGGAAAATGTTCCTGAGAGTCACATGCTAGTGTCTCTAGAAAGGTTCAGCAATTGATGAACTCATGGTATCTGAACTAAGGGTAAATAGGTTTCAGTGTCTCAGCAAGAAAAAAATCACTTAGAGCCTGTGATAGAAGTCTACTCCCTCCAAACTGCAGCCATATCGACCCTGCTGCCAGCAGCAAGGTCTGCATTAGGTCTCTAGTGACCTGTGATCCAGTACCTGCTACGGAAAAAGCGCATTTTGTTACTTCCCAAGCTCCAGGAAGATCTTTTCACAGTTATGAACAGGTTAAGATGCATGTGCTATTAGGAAACTCCTCTCTGACTACAGATATTTGGCAAGTCTAAGTACAGATTTCAAAGATTTACAGTCTCTTAATATTAAAATTCTGACAATCTTTTACTTTCCATAAGCCCATTTAGTCCTGCTCCGCCACTCAAGAAGGAATGTGATGCTGTTACGTTTTTGGGGCACAGATAGTTGCTTAAGAAGCAGAACACTGAATTTGCCAATTCCTGAACTCCTGCAACCCTCCTGTGAAAAAACTAGAGCATTGCAATGAACTTAGAGCATGTCCCTTTGGCTCTCACTTGCTAAAAAACAGCCAGAAGGAAGCTTTTAAAGTAAAAAGTCAATTCAGCAATAGAACAGGGGCCTAAAAAAGTAGAAATGACAAAACCATCATCACAGTGAAGGCAATGGGTATGACTAGAGTGGCTACTTTTGACATCCAGAATTCAGTCCTAAATGGAAAACAATTCGAATCACATTCCTAAATGCAAATAGGAAAAGACTAATAAACCAGAATCATCAAAGAGTAAAAGTTACACGGGAAGCAGCATATGTATAGACTAGACCACAACTCCAGCACTGTGTCTGTTTGCTCACAGGAGCCTGCTGTTCATATTCCACAGGCTTTGGTGGGCGCATCCAGCTACTGTCCACTTACCAAACAGCTCAATATATACTTCCTGTAGGGTATGGGCACTGCAGAACTGATTCAGCTCATGATGAATTTTATTGAAGATCAAGGTCTTATCGTAGTCTGCAGTGTAGTTTCTTACAATATCATACACTGAGGAAGTAAGAGAATTATCAGAGGTCACCACTGACAGGTACTGCTTTCTGCACTGCCACAATCACAGAACAATAGCACAGAAAAGTAGTGCAGCACTGGGACAGGTGGGTGGGGGACCTCCATCCTTGGGAGTTTTCAGGACTTCGATGGACAAAGGCATAGCTGCCCTGCCCCAGCTGTTTGTGAGAAGCCTGCTGTGAGAGGGAGGAAGGTCAGGGGAGAAACCTGCAGAGGTCCCCTCCACCACTGCTGCTGGGATTACTGACTTTAAAGAACAACGTAATTACAGCTAGATACACTGAAAGTACAGTAAACTTTGTCCAGGACCTGCATGCATAGGAACAGATACTACTATAAAGTGAAAACAATTCTAACATGACTTCACCCTTCAACGTCTCAGTAACGCTAGCATTTTGCATTAAGTTGTGCTGCTGAAAAAAACCCAACTGTTTGGGTCTCTGGTCCAGCAGCTGGTGTAATAAGAAGGTTAAGAGGCTCCTAAGTAGGCTTTGCCTTTGGAATTTTCCCAGGAGCTGAGCTAGCAGGCAGCTTCGAGCTTTGTCCCGTGTATTTAGTTTCACAGGTGGTCTCCTCTTCGGCAGCGAGAAACAGGATTGCTTGAGCATCTGTCACATTTCTAAACATACGGGGCAGGGTGGCAGGGGTAGAAGTCATCCTACAATTTGTCTTTGCAAATCTGTGGCTCTTTCAAAAGCCCTGAAGACACATGCATGGAACTAAGTGCCACGGTACTGGGAAACATGACAATAGCAAGACAAAGAAAATAGAAGCCTTGCAAACCAACACAGAGCTGATAAAGGATCAGTGAAGACAGTCACAGTGCTGCTTCTTGAACCGGACAGGAAATACCTGCATATGGTGCCAGTTTATTCACAACTTCTATTCGGTCAATGTAGATCATAACACCACCACTGTAAATGAAAAATAGAATTAATGAATGATTGCTGCAACTATTGAACAGTAATCCACATTTAAAGCAAAATCATCTTTATCCCTCTTTTATTAAATTCTACTAGATTTACTCAGAACAATTCTGACTTCTTTAGCATTTTCCAACTAGATGGCTGCAAACCCCAGCTTTGTACAAACAGGACCCTCTCTCTGCATAAATCTGCTTCAACAAGCCTGCAAAGCACTTTTGCCTCACTTTATCTCCTACTTAGCCGGAAAAACAAAAACGTTTTTGAACAGGAATGTAGCTGCAACTATCAGAAAGGGGAAATGCAGCACAGTGATGGGATGGCAACAAGGACAGCACTTGACAACTGCAAGCAGCAGAGCAGGCACAAACTGCAAATGTATTGCCGCTTTTCTAGGCAGCAAATACATCCTAAATAGAAAAGCCCTTAGTTTAAGTGCATGCATTTACTAACTCCAGCCAGAACTCAACAAGGCCCCTGTTAGAAAGGAAGAAACAAAGTGCATAACAGACTAATTCATATTCCCTGCTTCAGAGTCGTGTTGCAAATGACTCTCCGGTAACACCACGCTCCTCTGCACTCTGTCCCACCACATCCAATAAAATGACTATTTATCATTGCAAGTGATGTCCATCAGTATTTCTCAGGATGTCCTGATTTGTTTCAGTCACCTGATGACACCTGCATCAAGACAGGGAAACCCAGCTATCAGTTTGGGGTATCTCCTAGATATCCTGGTGAGGAACCAAAAGAGAGCATGTGGGCTTCTTCCACCAGAATGTCCTCCACTGCACATCTTTACGTTGGAGTCCTTTTGGCATTTCAATTTTATGGGGATGTTAGAAGGAAAAAGAGAGCAGCTGAGACAATCTGCCTCCTATGCAGGACTCACCCACAGCCACCCATCACCTCACATGCAAGAAAGGTTGGCAGCTCAGACCAGAAAGGACTGCCTGTTGCCTGACTCAACACTACCCACAGCAATCCTGCCAAGGATCTCAAGCAGCATGGGTGAACACAGTGGTGCACAAATGAATTTTATCAGTGCTATTGGGCAGGCAGTGGCTTTGAGGAAATAGGTGCCACTCAAAAGCCCAAATAGGCTGGCCATCTCCTTCCCCACTTAGGGTGTAATGTTAAATGAAGCCTATGAAATAGTGGTTTAGCTCTGGTATTTGCAAAAGTACCTATAGATTAAGTATACTTAAAGATATTGTTATGGCCAGAATATGTTTGTGAAGTCTTTTCTAAAGGGAGCCAGAGGCCTTTCTCAGGGAACCAGTGGCCCTGAAAGAGGAACCGAGAATGAGAAAGCTCCATTGGAAAGGGGGGGAAGGCCCTGCCACCTGGATGAGACAGATGATGTTTTCAAGACAAGGAGAAAGTGTACAGAACTGGGAGAAAGGTCAAAGGTCAGCACTGAGGGAGATCTGGACCCTTCGAGAATCACCGTTAGAGCTCAATGCGCATGTGCCAGAAGGAGGGGATTTAGGATAATGGACTTCTAAAAATAATTAGAATGGTCCTGCCTAGACTATGAATATGTATGCTAAAATTCTACAGAAGTGCTGAAACTTTGCTTATAGGCTGCACACGATAGGTGGAGCTATTCCCAGCGCGTCCGGCACTGCACTAAAGAATACCTTGCTTAATAGTCATCCCAGCTATTGAGTTCTGCTTTGATTTACACGATTTCACCTAGAAAGCATACACTGCATTTTCCATCCACTCAGCTGCTGAAGCCATCATCATTTCACATCGTGCACTGGGGATGGCCCTCTGGACCTTACTGCTGTAAACCCAGGAGCCAAACTGAACTGTAACATTCTGATCTTAAAGTGAGCCTCTCAGACAAGACCTCTTCTCAAACAGCTTGGTCCAGAAGAGGTTTACTAACATCTAGAGTGCAGGAAATACTGTCCTGGGCAGTTGCTCTGGCAGAGCATCATGTACTGATCGGGGGCAATTCACACACTTCATCGACCTGGAACTATACAAATTCTCTCATTGTCTACAGCTGCTTTACTTGCCCTCTGGCACCTACTGCTTCGACACTGTTCTCTCCATTTCAACAAGCCACCACCATTCTCAAAACATTCTTGTTTGCCAAAGCCTGCCTCTTGCCAGATGGAAAGCAGGGCGACTCACACAGAGATTTCCATTGCTTGCAACACTCCACTGCAGTTCTCACAGCCTTTCCAACACTTGCATTTGCAGCCTCCGTAAGGTCTATTTGCACCTCCCAAGGTCCTCACTCCAGAGCTGCTCATGAGGCTAGTCAAACAGAGCAGCACTGAATTGAGAAGGCTCTTTAGTCAGGGAGAAACGAACAAGAAATATATAGGAAGTCTGAAAGGATGATCAATACATAGAGTATATGTGCCTGGGAGAAGTTTAAGCGTAATTAGGCAGCAATACTGCCTAACTTTACAGGACAAGGTGAAAGTGTACAGGGAATGCTACACCGGAATAACATACACTAATATGCACTTCACTAGACTTTAGAAAGCCTCAAACTTATCAGGATTTTGGTTTATGCCAGACCATGAGAGGACAAGGGAAAAACTGAAGGACACTGCTATAAAAAAGGGGCTGTTAAAAAAGGTGAAGTTTTATTACTTATTGCTAGAGCTGACCAAAAGAAGACCAGACCAGATTAGGCAATCTGAGCAGGTAAAAACTGAGCTTAAAGTTCAGATCTGGTCTTCCTAGAGCTACAAGGATTAATGCAAGAGATCCACTTGCAATAGTCATGACACATTTTTCCACGTGGCTGCCTAACAAATGGATCTGTCCCAGAACAGCATTACTCCAGTGCTGTTTGCAAGTCTGGCAACAATCTGCAGAACAAGCACAGGACAACTCTCACACCTTTGCAAATACACAATTAATGCTTGAGCATATTACTGCTTATCATCCTGGCTATTAACTGTTTCTTTGCATTGTAAAAAGCTGTACAATATTCATTAACTTATAAGAAAAACGCTACTTATCTACTTCCCTCATGCAGTATTTGCACACCGCCATTTTCAACCCATTTATTATACTCCACAACTAATATAATTGTAAGTACGTTCATTCTTGATTAACTTTCGAATCAGTGCTCTGGAATATTTTACTCTTCTAAAACTAGTTTATTGAACTGATCGTCCATCAATTTTTGGGGATCAGCAGACCAGCAATGAGGAAACTGCTGAACTTTCTAAGGAACTGTGTGCACATTTTTTTGTTGGGGAAAAGTGAGAAAGTCAGACAGTAGCTTAGAGTAGATATAGTCTACCTGCTGTGATGAAATGTTTTTTGTCTCTAAGGTGACAGTCATTCTAGGAAAAACAGTCACCTGCTGCCAAAGTATTTTAAAATCTGTATTTAATGTATTCCCTTAATGCTACAAATAGGACAGATGAGGCAGAAATTGGGGATGGGTCACCCACAAGGCCATTTAGAAGCTTCCTAATGTAGATGAGAATACAGGGAACAGGAATCTTAAGTATGGTGGAAAAGAAACTCAGTCTTTAAAACCTGGTGTTTTAATATACAATTACAGAAATTTAAACTGTTTTAACTGATCTATTCTTTTAATGAAGTTTGAACTGGGATAGTGGCATTTCACTTGGTTTGTTTAGCCTGGAGGAGACTGAATGGAGACCTCGTTGCAGCCTAACTTTTTCACAAGGGGAAGCAGAGCAGCAGGAGCTGATCTCTCCTTTCTGATGACCAGCGACAAGACCTGAGGGAACAGCATGAAGCTCTGCCAGGGGAGGTTTAGGTTTGGTATCAGGAAAAGATTCTTCACCCAGAGGGTGGTAGAGCACTGGAACAGGGTCCTGAGGGAAGCAGTCACAGGGCCAAGCCTGACAATTCAGGAAGCATCTGGACAATGCTCTTATACATACACTGTGATTTTTTTNCCTGTGCATAGACGAGAGTTGTACTCCATGATTCTTGTGGGTCCCTTCCAATGTAGGACATACTATGACTCTGTGATTTCAGATTTGAGTCATTTGTTTCTTATAAGCTAACACTTCATTACAGAAACAGGAATTCAAAGCTTTGGCATGGAGCAGCTACAGACTTTGACTCCATACAGTAACACCTTAAAAATGGACAGGGCTACTGGGATCTTTGATCTGAAGTGTATTCAATTATTAACTACAAATTGCTTCATCAGTCATGTGGTGTTTTAAAGCATGTTTATTACCTGTAACTTTATAACCACCTGTATTTCACAACTGAATTCTGAACTAACTATACAGAATTAAACACAGAATCACAGACTGGTTAGAGTTGGAAGGGATCTTTAGAAGTCATCTACTCTAACCCTCCTGATGCAAGCATGGACACCTATAACTAAGTCAGGGTGCTCAAAGCCCTGCCCAACCTGACCTGCAAAGCTTCCAGGGATGGGGCATCCACTACCTCTCTGGGCAACCTGTGCCCGTGCTTCACCACCCTCATTTTTAAAAACTTCCTCCTCATATCCAGTCTAACTCTCCTCCCCTTTATTTTAAAGCCATTACCCCCTTGTCCTATTGCAACAGTCCTCACTCAAAAGACTGACTCCCTTCAAGTACTGATATGCTGCAAAAAGGTCTGCCCAGAGCCTTCTCTTCTCCAGGCTGAACAACCCCAACTTTCTCAGCTTTTCCTCACAGCAGAGATGTTCCAACCCTGATTATTTTTGTGGCCCTCCTCTGGACCTGCTCCAACAGGTCCACATCCTTCTTATGTTGAGGACTCCAGAGCTAGACGCAGCACTGCAAATGAGGTCTCACCTTAGCAGAGCAGAGGGGGAAAAAATCACTTCCCTCGACCTGCTGGCCACGGTGCTTTAGATGCAGCCCAGGGTTTGGTTAGCATTCTGGGCTGCAAGCACACATTGTCAGCTTATGTCAAGCTTTTAATCCACTAGTGCCCCCTTGTCTCTCTCTGCAGGACTGCTCCCAATCACATCACCTCCCAATCTGTACTGCTATCAAGGATTGCCCAGACCCCAGTGCAGGACCTCCCACCTGGCCTTGTTGAACCTCATGAGGTTCACACAAGCCCACTTCTCAAGCTTCTCCAAATCCCTCTGGATAGCATCTCGTTCTTGAGCCGTGTCAACTGCACCACTTAGGTTGGTGTCATCTGCAAACTTGCTGAAGGTGCACTCAATACTGCTGTCAATGTCACTGATGAAGATACTAAACAGCACTGGTGCCAGTATGGACCAAAAAGAATATTCACCTCCTAAATCACAGATGCATAGAATGGTCGAGGCTGGCAGGGATCTCTAGAGGCCATCTTCTCCAGCTTCCCTGCTCAGGCAAGGTTAAAGCAGTACAGTTTAGTTGTGACTGTGCCAGCATGCCTAACATGGTTAAACTTCAGCAGAAAGCTTTGCTTGGTTTGTTTGGCTTGCAGGACAGCAGGACACCAGCCCCAGCCCAGAGATGAGATGATGTTTTACAGCATCTAGCAGGTAAAGTACTACTTCTATTTATGCTGTGTATGAGCTAGAAGTTGTGATTAAACACATCACTAAAACTCTGCTCTGATGACTTATTTTTAACTGTGCCATTTAAAAGACACAGATATAGAACATAACAAGCCTTATTCTTCCTTCCTGCAATTACGTTTTGCTTGACCTAAAGACTCTTTACCTGACCACAAAGCCCTGGCTGCAGGACTGAACACTAGCATTATCTGTAAACATTCCTGAAAGAGGTTTGAAATCTAAAACTGAAGTTCTTGTGGGCCCTAGCTGGTTTTATGTCAATAGTTAAGCCCAAGTGATGTCTCATGAGTTGTTGTATGTCCAAGAACTCATTTCTGTCAGGGCTAAATGAGATCAAAATGAACTCTGCCTCATTAGTCTCGCCACTAATGTTCAACTTTGAACTTCAAAATAGTTGTTGTGTGTCAGCAACCAAGTCATACTGACTTTTTATTATTTTTTTTTTTAAAACAGAAATATTGTTAAGTACCCTAAAACTAAAAGACAAGGACAATCACTAGTTTTGATTTTATCATGAAGAAACAGATTTGGTCAATGCTTTCAACTTGAGAATGAACCAACAGAATAGGACCTGCAACCCAGCTCAACTAAGCCTCTCCTTCTGTTACTGCTCTGCTTGTTAAAACTACACAGATCTGTACTGACAAAAGCATCAGCTTAATTATGAAGCAGGCAGGTTTCACCAAGGTACAGGATTCTTCCTTACTCTCTCACTCTTTCTTTACCTCCGGTGAAATGTGAATTCCAAAAATGCCCAAATGATTCCAGCAGATTCATTTTCTTCAGTTGTTTTTGAAGTGAACCTGATAGGAGCATCAGGAGAATTCCCATTCACCATTTACTTCCACCCACTGCAGGGGCCAACACTTGTATTAGCCACAAGACTCAGACCAGAAATACTGGAAAGCAGAGGGCAGAAAGAAGCACAAGCAATGGGCTATCAGAGAAATCAAAGGAAGAAACTAAGAAAAATCAAGAGAATATCACAGTAAATGCAAACGCCTTCTGAATATCAATTCCAGTGAAAGCAAGAGCTCTCCCTTCCATACCTCCTGCTCTATTATTTCCAAGTGCAATGTGTTTATGTTTGGAACTAGTTTTAGGGTATGTGCCTTTACTTTTCAGTCTCTGTGTCAGAGCACTGTAAATGACTTGTGCCAAACTATAAAAGAGAGCGCATCTGCCCATCACCAGAAGAAAAACAAAGGAAAAACATACCTTGTCCCGCAAGGCACATTTTTCACTTCATCAGTCTGCAACGTGGTCTGAAATAAAAAGATAACCAATGCTCACAAAACCATTTCATTCTCCAAGAAGATCACGATGTGCCTAGACTCTCACAAGCACTACACAGGAAGATGGAGCCGAAAACAAGTCTTTGGCCTCCCCTCCTGACTTCTGACAGTGTGGGCAGAAAACAGACTTCTTCTCAACTTGCCTTTTGGGAGACAGAAAGGTATCTATGCTCGTTTCCCATCTCTCAGCTCCTGCTGCGCTAAGGCCTGTGGCTCTTCTGGGAAACAATTAGGGCCACAAACCCAGACTGTCCTCCCAGAGCAAGACATTTCTGCCCCAATCAACACACACAGGTTGTAGAGGTACCACCAAAAGGACAAGTTGCAGAGCACAGCTGGGTCTAGCACCTAAGGCAGAAGAAACCCAGGGCTTTCTAGGAGCTGCTGCTCTGACTATACCACATTACCAAGTCCTTCTGCAAACACTGAGTCAGCCCCAACCAACAATATCCCTACCAACATCTTCCAAGATGAGAAGATACTAACCTGCACGGATTTGAATGTGGTAATGAATGGGAGCATGATGTGGTAGCCGGGTCCACTGGGACTAGTTAATAACGCACCACCCCTACAGAGAGAGAAGAAAATATGAAAAGGGCCCAAGCAACTGCAAAATAGTAAGTGCTAGCTTTGAGAGCAAGTCAGTACATTCAAACTGCCAGGGGTCACACTGTGGTAGTGCAAATTACGTTACTCACCTGCACCAAATTTGCCCCCTACAAAATGCATAACTGGTACGATACTTGCATGCTGCAGGTTGACAACCATTTGCTTCAGTCCTGTGAGCAACTAACTTTTAGAGAGGGCAGATATTAAATTCTTCCATCATCGCAGACAGCTTCAGGAGCACGGATTTTCCTCCCTAAATAGTTCACTGGTAACCATGGCAAAATCCAGCAGTTGATGAGATACTGCCAGTCTGGATTTCCACAAGGCCTCTGTCACAGTTCTTTGCCCATAGCACAAAGAAAATCTGCAGGCTTTTATGGGGACCAGGAGGTGGTTAGAAGACAGGAGACAGAGGAGAGCTCTAAGCAATCAGCTCCTGTAGTGCAGTAAGGTCTCCTATTGTGTCCCACAAGGGCCTGTACTGTTCAACACACTTGCCATTAAAAAGCAAGAGCTGTGCCCAGGAAACTGGCCCACGGTGGTGAGTGCAAAGGGTAGAAAAGACATGCCAGAAATATAGCATAAAGGAGAAAAAATGCAGAAAGGCTGGCGCTGAACTTCTCTATTCCTTTATTCGAATTTGAAGAATCTAGTCAAGAGGTAGCGCTTAGTGACTGTGACCATGCGTCGTAAACTGACAAGGAGATGCTCTACAGACACTGTTCAGGGCAGCTACAAACCCCAGGTGAAACTCAGCCCAGATCCAATGAGAAGACCCAATTCAAACTAAGAATAAAGGGGATATTCTGGCTGGCCAACAGTCTTCGGACAGAGGTAACAGCCCTCGGTGTGAGAGGAAGAGATCAAAGAGATCAAAAGAGATGAAAAGACAGTATGGGCCAAAGATTTGGTCCTACGAGCTTTGAAATTCAAATTGCGACCCAGAAAAGGGGAGGAAGAAGGAGGAAAAGTAGCAGAAGATTCAGAACGACCAGAACTCATGACAGTTCTGCATAGAGCCAGGCTATCCCAGCCCATGTCAACTCTGATGCAAAAGAGCATAAAAAACACAATCTGCCCACCTCAGGGCAAAACCTAGAGGGAAACACAGGAAACAGCAAGCACCTCTAGGTGATCTAGGCCCACGGATGAAACCCAGCTGAAAGACAGAAACTTAGGATAAGACTAGAGAAGCTGCCAAGGCACTAGCAGATAACAGTACCTGTAGTACACAGCCAAGTGCCCCTCTTCAACCTTGTGGATGGAAGAGTATAGGAAGAAGATCAGTAGTCCCGTTGCAGCTGCCACTACGGCTCCAGCCTGGGCCATGGTCATCCTCACATCACCTGTGGGACAGAAACCATTTACCACCTGGAGCAGCATGTCGCCTGGGTGATTGGATGCCGTTTCTCCACCTCTGCATTAAGATCTTCGCTCGCTCTCCTCTCTCAGCGTGCCCGAGACCCTTTTCTAACAACAGAACCTTCTTTGCTTTGGGACCACAAACTCAGGGGGTGCCCTCGGATCACCCAGGGTACATGCTCTGGAGCGGGTGCCGCCTCCTCCTCTTCTCTAGGCCGCGTTACCCCCTCACGCTACTGACAGCGGGCGGAACGCTGACGAGCTCCTGCTGACAAAACTCCCGGCGCCGGACAGAAGGCGCAGGCACAGCCGCTGCACCAGGGCTGGCGGCCTTCAGGCTGCGCCCCGGCCCNACTGCCACCACCGCTCCAGCTTCTCTCCCGGGCGCGCTATGTACCCACCACCTCGGCGCGCCCACGTGCGGCCGGGGCCCACCTCCCACCCTGCCGCGCACGCGCCCCACCCCCTACCCCTGGCGAGGCGCGGAGCTGGAAGGCAGCGCACGGCGCCTACCGATGGCGTCACGCAGCAGAGTCTCGACCGGCTGCCCGGCAACAGCCCGCAGCAAGGGAGCATCCAGACCCTATCTCCACAACATTTATTGCAGCTTGTGCTGTTTGAAATAGATAGAATCTATACATTCATATTACACACGTGAGCAATCCTGACAAGCGGCGGCGGGGAGCAGCGGGCTGCAGGGCCCCGGCCTTGAGGCAGCTACCACCTGTCATTCTCCTCCCAGGGAACAGGGCCCGTAGCACCGCCTCCCTCCGGACACGCACAGCTGGCTGCCCTCGCCCTGCTCCCCGCCCGCGAAGGCAGCGGACACTGCAGGTGCGTGTCTAACAAGTGGATTACTTGCTTAGTTGAAAGCCCAGTTAGGCAAAGGCCTGTAAAATGCCATTTGTTGCTGCCGGTGGTACATTTGCTGCTGACCACCACCTTTGTAATCGACTCCACGCTAAGGTTTACAAAACGCAAGGTGGCTGATCAACCAGTCCACTTCAGCTCATCACATCGAAGGCTGCCAAGCCACCTCCCAGTATGCAGGCACTTTGCAGACTTTTGCATATCAGTTCCTTCATCTATTTCAGCCAGCTCCAGTCCAAACTCTGGAAGAAGAAGCAAGGAGACAACTGAAGTGCAGGAAACAGCTACTTAATGTACATTTCCAAGGTGTTGACCAATGGATGCTCAGTATCTCAGATACTCTTTGAGTATCCTCTCAAAGGATTTCAGAACTCGGTTTGCCCCTGATACAAAATGCCCCATACCTATTGCAATGCTCAGGCACGTCACAGACTGTACTCACTTCTGAAAATTACATTTTGTGCCTGCACAAAACCTACCACTGAGGTTCCCAGAGCACCACGGGACATACTGATAGTGCAAGAACACAAATGAAAAAGAAAGGCAGGCTCCAAGTCAAACGCATGCAAGAACAGAGAAAAAGTTCTTATAGTTATTACTTCTTACTATTTTTATTTTTATGTTATTATATACTGTTTATTTTACTATATATTATTTTTATTTATCACTATTTTTCCTTTTTTTTTCCCAAGTGAATTGAAGAGGACAAACCCCATTTTCTGCTGCTTTCCTGTTGCCTAACTTCTGGCCCCTGTTGCAAGAAAAAGGGGAAGGAACCTAAATGTAACAACACAGGTGCTGATCTGCAAAGCACAATTCAACAATGATGAACAATCTTTATGAGCTAAAACATGCCAGGGACAGATGCTGCAGCTTGGAATGAGATATGGGAGATGACAGAGACATGGATGATTAACAAGTCAGAAGCCAGTGATACAGCTTTTTGCTCGTCTCCAGCTATAGCAAGGAGAAAACACAGTATTAAACAACGGATACTAACCCTGTCAGAACTGAAAAAAGACAAACAATGGATGAAGACCTGGGTATGCATAATTAAGGCTCTTTCCCCACTAACATAATTACTTTGCCATAATCAACAGCAAATTTCATTTCACCATTCATATTGCTCAATCCCCTGCTATTACAGTGTCATTTGCAACTCTCACTAAGCTTTCATTTCACCATCCCAAACTCCAGTAAACTCTCAGGTCACCATTTACTATTGTCTGCAAATATCAGAACATTACAATGTTTATGAATTATAGGAGCTCCTTTTCATCAACAACCTCCACTTCCTTAACCCTCTATTGCTTGTTATTTCAGCAGTTACAATAAGTAAACAGCTTCAGCATTTTCATCCCAAGAGAATGGAAGTTATCCTTAAGGAGACGTTTAAGAAGCTTATTGAAAATTCAAGATACAGTTTATCAGTGGATCCGTGACTTCTTTACAGGACTGGAGTAAATCTGTGAGATAATCTCATGCTAATAGAAGCTGTATTGATTCTTATCCAATTTAAACAGCTCAATCTACAAGCCTGATTTTTGTTTCCTCATTATATTTATACAGGTGCTTCTATGATAGAGCCTCTAAAATCATCTGAAAGTGTCTTCTAGAAGACTGGTATTCAGTAGTACTCTTAACTCTTCTTGTCTGGGCTCTTCAGCAGTACCTTACTGGCCTCAAATAGTAGGTGAGGAACAGTTCCAGATTGCATTGATTGTCTGGGTGATCATTACCTACTTCTGTCATTTCTTTTTACATTAAATACCAATCTGTGCAAAGAACTTTCTTAGGACTTTCTAAAGGCCCACTTCTGTCATAAGAAGAGCTTCAACTAACGATCAGGAAAGGGCTCTGGGAATAGAGAACCCTGTCCACTCCAGTGCAGGGATACAAAACAGGACTCTACAGCTGAGAATGCAAACAGCATTCAGAGGAAGCTCTACCAGCCAGGGGGTCCCACAGAACAGCCCACTCCGCCATGCAAACCACTCAGCTGACACTAGCACCAAGTGCTACCACCTTCAGTACAGACTGGCATGTTAGTGGAGTCCAGGAGGGATGACAGACATCATATACCACCCACAGCAAATCACATCATCACAAATGACCCTATTTAAGGAGTTCTCCACAACCCCAGAGGACCTTACTGTACCTCTTAAGAATCATGTCCTTAGAGATAGGACTTACCATCATGCTGTTGTTCTGCTCCTGTCTCACCTCCTCCAAAATAGTGCTGAAGAGTTCGAGGTAATTCAGATTCTCTTCTATAACGTGGACAAAATTTTCCCTGCAGGGAAGGAAAGGCATGACATTTAAACCACAAAGTAATACTAATATCAAAAGGCTTTTCACTGGGTAGAAAAACCCCAATAAACAACAAGAAACTAACCAGCCAAACAGTTATTTATAGGAATTCTCTGCAATTATAGGAACTACCTTATAGGGCACAAAATCATGCCTTGAGGTTGCATGCCTCTTACACTGAAGTCATGGTTCAAAGAGGAGCTCTGAGGTGATCCAAAGGCACCTTGCTCAGGAAGTGCTTATTAAAAAAGCGACCCTCCCCCACATTACTCAGAGGCAAAAATTGCCCTGCAGCAGCAGACAGAAAAGAGGAAATGAAAAAGGTTGCTCAGTTGCAGGAAAACCAACTGATATCCAGCAAAAGCTTGCTTAGAAGATGTTTATCTTCAGAATCTACATATTTCCCTAACCACCCAAAAAAAGAGAGCCAAATGGTTTGATGTTGATATTCACAGCCCCTACAAAACCAGCACTGCTGCAGACTGAGGGCTGACCAGTCTTTGAAGGGCACCTTCCCTTCTGTTATGCTGTCTGGGAAGTAAAATTGTGAACAAAGCAAAGAGGAAAACCCCCCCCAGCTCCTGACAATCTCTTACTCAGCTAGGACAGGCTGAGAGAGAGAGGCCTCAATAATCAAATCCAACCCCAAGACAGAATAATATGACATGCAAGAAATGAATAGCACAGTGGTTTATCTGACAGTGGTACACAGAACTTGCTCAGTTCATGAGTTCAACCTAATTCTTGATTTTTTAGAGCATTTGAGCTACTCAAAATAGGGGTTTTTGGAAGGGTAAACCACCCCTTAGATATTCAGCCAGACGGATTGCTTAGTACCGAGTCTGACTTCAGGTCTTCATTTGAATTAAGACTTTTTAAAGTCACCATAGCTGTAAGAAGCTCTAAATATGGCCTGATTTATCTGAGATGTGCACCAGAACTTCAGCATGACAGAAACTGCATTTTGGCTCGAAATCTCATTGCTGCATTTTGCTGTGGTATGACCAGAGGTAAGTTACTAAAACTCCAGTCAGAAGTTGAAGAATATTGCCTTCGGAGAGTCTAGTATGCTGAAAGTCTCCCTGCCCAGCATTCAAAAACCACCACATGACATACGGTGAAGACATAAACCTCAGGCCCCACCTGCACTGGAGAGTCCAATGGCAGAGAATATGTGCATACAAAATGACTACACACTTTTCTGCAGTGGCTTCCTTTCCCAATAGCTCTTACCTATCTTCAGGAGTTGCCATAGGTGACAGAGGATGAGGTATGTTCCCTGAGGAGCTCTGTGGGAGCCATTGGGCTGCTGGAGATGAGGCTGTCCCCTCCAGGCTGGAACTTACCAGTGATCGAGAAGAGCTCTGAGTCTTAAAAGGAACAAAAAAAATTAAAAAATCTGCTGTGATGGACAAAGGAAGAATTTAGTCAGGCTCCATTATTTTGTGTGCAAAAGTTGAGATTAAATGTAAGCGTTGTTTGTAACACACACATATCATCTAAGTCATGCCTGTGACTGGCAAGTCAGCTGAACCCTCCACAGTTCTGCGAATAGCTGGTACCAAATGTCTCTGCATTAAGTCACTCACATTGTTACATGGCACATCTGAACATGTGTATAGCATGGCATGTCTACCATACTTCAGCCACTAGTAATTTGCAGTCTGATGACTTACTGGGACCAAGGACTCCTCTACTGGGCTTCTTTTCCATAAATTTGTCTAACTCCTTTCTAAACCTGTGTCAAATTTTAGCATCTCAAACTTCCCTTCTCTACAGTAAAATCAACAACTACGTACAAGTTACCCCTTTTTAGTCTGGATGGAAGAGGGAAAAGCAAAAAGTCCAAAAGCTGCTTACACAAGCTATTTTCAGCAAATGCCATATCTCTCTTTGTCTTTTGCCCTGCATCTGCATCACTGAGTTGTCAGCTTCTTTGATGTCATTTAGAGCCACTTCAATCTTTGGCAGCAAGTCAATGATCTTCTGCTTGCAGCCCAAGAGTTTGCTGTAATAAAAAATAAACACAAAGTCACTTTCTGGCTTGAGAGGTAGTATGTTCCAGAAAAACCAAAAGCCTCACCTTGGAATTCAAGAAAAATTCTGTCAGAATACCCTCGTCTCTTAGTGCAGCACTGTGACAACAGCAGGTACAAAACCTGCAAGACTGGGGGTACCCTTGGACTCTTCCAAGTCCAGTTAAGACTCAAAAAAGCAGACAGATGACACCACTATTAGTACACACAAGATAACCTCTTATGTGAAATGCAAAAATTGATCCTGATGACAAAGGACAGCACAACAAATCAAAGATAGACAGGACACAATTAATAAAATACTATGTTGTTCTCTGTGGGCTGACCATACAATAGCTAACAACTTCCTTTATGGGATCTACTAAACATAAGCCACACATGAAAATAAAATCAAATCATGCTTTGCTAACTACTGAGATCTGCATAATGACATTTTTTCTGAGTTACCTGAAGGATTAATGAATTGATGAACAAATCACTGTGGTATCATCTCAGCTGTTACACTATTTTTTTTTCCTTAAGATTTTAGTCCCCACTACGGGCAGAATTTGTTTCACTTTAAAGTGAGCTGCTGTATGCTAACAGTAGAAGCCACTGCATTCTCCTTCCCTTCCCTACCTAAATGTTTTTAAAAAATGAAAATTCAACACAGATAGAAAGGAGCAGAACTAAAATTTCTGTGAGAAACATATTCCTGTGGATGGAGTTTCTCGGCTCTAATCTCCGTGGTTTTCCCTCTCTTGCTACAAAGCTATAAATGCTGCAAGTTGCATTTGTTTGGGTTTTTTTTTTCCTCCATAAAGTACCTGAGATGGCCGAAGAGCTCCTTGAGAACTCGGTCTTGGCTCTGTACTGTCTGCACAATGATCTTCACCATGTCTGTGCTGTCACTGTAGGCATGATCTGGAAGGGCCATCAATCACCACATTACTAAAATGCTCTTCAGCAAGGAGCCAACTCTGGACACAAATGTCCAGAGTCAAGTAAAGATGTGACTTAACAAGCGCAGACACAAACTGAAATGCAATGAAACATCTTAAAAGCTGTCACAGTCTCTCATTAGGCATAGGTTCTCTTTAATGCCTCTTCTCTCCACAATAACGTATACAAGTCCAGACCCTCTTGCTGTCCAGATACTGGCTTGAATAAGGACTGCAGGAGTTGCCAAATGCTCAAATAACTAAATCTTCCTGCTCGCCAGTTACTATGTTCAGAACATACTAAGCCCCCAAAATGGGGCCTCATCCAGTAAAATTAAGAGAGAGGAGAAGGAGAAAAGAGACTGCCCTTGGGTTGGAGGGACAATGGAGCAACAGCAGTTCTTCCCGTGTCTGATGGAGTAAAGCAATAGTACTGGGGCCAGGAATAAATGGTTGAGAATGTCAGCGGCAGACACGTGTTCAGGGCAGATGCTCCAAGACTGAAAATCAAAAGATAAACCAATGGCTGAAGAACAGGACTACAGAATTTGGGAGAGCCTAAGGCTCAGCAAAAAGAAAAAATCACCTTAAGGTATGCCCTTGAGTCTGGTTAATTTTAGTACAATCATTTTCTTTCTCATAAACAGTATTTTCTGGGTTTGAGATCAGAAAAATTATTCATGAAGTACAAGTGTGAAACAGTCTCTGAACCACCCCTTTCCATACCTGGAGGTCTTGTTTTTAATTGCTTGTATAGGTCTATGGCTCTCTGTTCCCTTTAAAAGAAAATGATTCATATATGTATCAACAAGCAGGTGACTCAAGAAAAAAAGCATCTGAATGAAGTTACATCTTGCTGAACCCAATAGACTGGATCTGCCAACTCCTTCTACAGCTAGTATACAAGTATGACATTGGGAACACAGGGATGGTCTTTCTGTGATGGAAACCAATTCTTCCCTAAAAAACTGTTTCTCTTTTCCTCTGATGATGCATTTTATTCTCAGATAGCAATACCAACCAATTGGAGGTTATTTTCAGTTTCAAATTTTCACTTGGCTGAGCTGCATTTTCTTTCTGTGGTATCCTTAACGATGATACTTCAGTTTTTGTAATGATAGGTGCTTCTGCATAACTGCCTGAGAAATTCTTGTTCCTATACTGCATTTTCTCCCTGAATTTTAGTATATTCTGCAAATGGAAAGAGCTTCATCACAAAGAAGAGGACAGTGTTTCTCTTTTTACTATTAAACAAGTGTTACTTCTTTCAAATATTTCAAAAGCAGCCGAACACTGAAGCTTTCACCCTTAAACAAATCTTAATTGTTCTAAATGAAGTCTGTCGGAAACAAGTAGCGGTTTAGCCAGTTCTAACTCTGCTTTTGGGCCCTCACCAAGCCTGTTCTTCACCTTAGCTGCCTTACATCACCCCAATACTGTTTCAAGAGATCACACAAGCTGCTTCTGCTTATGTACATGCTTCAGCATTTGTAGCTTGCTGGACAGTTATCCACCTTGAAACCCCCGCATCAGCCAAGCATAGGGGGAGAGGTGCTCTTTTCTCCTCCTGCACTGGGAAAAACAGAACATTATCATTCAGCACCATCAGGTGTACCTAAAACATTACCCTGGATCCACACGTGTCTTTTGGCTGTGTATAACAAACCTTAAGCTACTGCCCTGCAGCATGCTTTGCTACAGCCCCAAAACTAGAGAGCAGGAAATTCAATCTGTTCTCCACTTCATTGCTCATTAAGAGGAGTAGCTTTAAACTGAAATAATTTGGAATAATGAACTTAATGAATGTGAGTTTAGGGCACACTTTCAACATCCTGCAAATAGCTGTTACAGAGTTAGGTTTCCAGTGGTGAAAGTGTTTAAAACCAGTATTTTAGGAGGCAGGTTCATGATTACTTAAAGCTGCTCTGAATGCGGGCTACTGCTGCAAGAGGCGGTTTCTCCCTTTCACCACTTCCCTTCCTGTGCACTAGTTCTGCTGCTCCTGCAACTACACATGGATGAAAAGCAACTTTGCTGATCTACCTCTGCAAAGACGAAGGAGAACATGCCAGTAACAGACATGTTTCCTCCCAAAATACTCAGTCATTCAGAAAAGCTCTTATTAAGAACAGATTTAGTGGCCATTCAATTTTGGTGGCTATTTGATTCCTCTCTTTTGTAGTTGCCACTTTTTCTTTCAGAAACAGGCCAGACTACAATAATTGCTTCCTACATCTTCCTTAAGATCAGTAATACCACTTAGCTCTTTCATATTTCAATACTTAAAAAACCTCAAAGCCATTCAAGTATCTTGATATTCAAGTATCCAAGTTGTTAATTATCCTTGCTTTGAAAACTCACTGAGGATATTTAAACAGGATTTTACAATGATCTCGTCATTTTCTCCCTCAACACCAAAAAATTCATTTTTCTCCAATGCAAAAAGAAATCCTTGCATTTTTTTAGTTGAGACCAAGACGTATCTTGGGCCCATCCTCTTTTAAGATGAAGTTTCATAGCAGGTGACAAAGAAGTGTCCTGTCCTCCCCAGTTGTGTTTTCCATGTTTTCCCAGGTCTAATCATTGTGTGGCTGCAGGGTAACTCATGTAAGTTAGATGAGTCTTCTCCTGTGACTGAACGTTAATCTTTCTTGCAGAGCTAGCTTTCGCATAGAGCAGTGTCCTATTCTGCCTTATAATGCTACTAAGTGTTCACTAGAACTTCAAGAGGAATAAGGAATGTACAGTCACAAGTGGTGGGATCTTCCCTTTTACCAGAAAAACTATTTTAAACTGCTTGCAAACTACTCTGCACTCGAAGTTTGCAAAAAGGAGTGCATTTCGAAAGCATTGATGGAACCACCACCATGGAGGAAAACAAAAACTGAAAAAACCCCACTGAAATATACACAATCCACTTATGTGCAATCAATAATTATAAATAAATAATAAGGACTTACAAGCTCTCCATAACCTCTCCTTGGCGCCTTGCATATGGACTTTTCTGAAGCTCTACAATCTCTGTGTGCAAAGCCATGATCTGCTCATCCAGATATCCAATATCTTCAGCCTAATGGTGAAATGTAGGTACAAATCAAACTGAAGTAGGAGATCAGTAAAGTAGACAAAGATTCCCAGAACACTTGTCTGGATAACGGGCTGACTCCATGCAGAGGTTAGGAGAAAACAACTCTGACATGACTGCTGCTATTTGAGGTTCTTCTTGTTATCTTCTCAGTGCATGATATCACCTAGAATCAAATCTCTGACAACCAAACTGGGTAAGAAAAATCAGTTTCTTTATAAATCACATCTCTGAGATCTACACTGCACACACGCACACTCTCTGGCTCTACATATGTTCCAACAGTGAAGATTTTTTCTCCTACTTTTACAGCATGGAGAGAGGGTGCTCTCACATTTTAGCCTCCCATATGAATTTTCCTCTGATATTTCTCCCAATTTCAGATCTTCCTCAAAGCAATATAAAAAGATACCAATCTTACGCTAAGCCCCCACAGTTAAATTAGGTGAGGCAGCTAACAACATAATTTCTGCACATGAGGAGTAGGTATGCAGTGCCGGCCAGACTTGTATTGTAGATCCCCAGCGTAGTCAAGAAAGCAGTCACCACAACAGGCCTCAGCACCATAGACTGTAGGCACTGATCTGCCTTCCTGAGAAAGCATTTTGAGATATTTCAGCTTTTCCTTTTTGACCTGGGGCTGTAGAACCCGAAAATTGAACATCTTCCAGCATATACCCCTTGCTGAAGCCACAGAAGTACTTGCCATGAGGCTATATAAATGGGATGTGATCTCTTGACCAGAAAGGATATCAGGTCTTGCAGATAAAGAAGGAGGAAGGAGGAGGAGCAAGCTGGAGGAATAAGCAGCAAGAACCAGCAGTAGCAAGAAGCCACATAACCAACAGAGAATCGGACTCTGAGAAAAATGTGAAGTAAACCCTGTTATCAAAAAAAAAAAAAAGCTTTATTTGAAGCACTGTGACTCACTACACAGCATAACTGTCTCTTGAATTCCCAGAAGTTAAGCTGCCCGCTAGACAGACTGAGTACTACACTGTGTATTACAGAGTAAAATGTGCTCCATTTCTGAGAAATGGAGCTGCTGTGACTACACATGTGGACTGCACAGCTTGAAAGACAAGAACATAATTCTGATGGTCTGCAAAGTATTTGCAGAGGTTCTTGGTCTTCTGGAAACAGCCAGTGACACCTCTGAGCTATTCTGCTAGAAGCAGCCTCCCTTTATACCTTTGTTGCCTCCTAACAGAGAGCAGTAAGATCCCAAAATTTAAAGACCTCTAAACAGGGGTGAATCCAGGCTGGAATTCCAGTTTCCCTGTCTCTACCACATGACCAAGCAGAATCAAGGCTCCAGGAAACTTTTAGCTTAAAGACGGGTAATGGATTCCAGAACTTCAACTACCCAGTCTGCTCCTTCATAAGGGAAAAAAAACAGGGAATATAATTTATTGCTTGTGTTTCTAATGGTGCCTGGGATTTTTATGTATTAATCACTGTGCTCTCTGTATTACTCTAACAGCCACGACATGAACTTGCTGCTGGGGAGAGCAGGCATTGAGACATCAGCCCAGCAAACCGCATGACAGTCCTGGTCAGCAGAACGTGCAATGATAATACAAATATTCTCCTGGATGACAGCTTGGATCCAATAAGGAAATAATTGGGGATAGGTGCTAATGTCTTGTCAAAGTTATATAGATTCTTCTTGAGAAAGACATCTGGTTTAAGTGCTCAATGCCAAGTGAATCCTTATAACCAAAGGCAATAATTGCTTGCTGCTGATGTGTATCCATGAATAACTGAAGGCCTTGCCTTTCTCCATCCTTCCTTTGGCTCCTGGGACTGAAGGGACCCAGGCTTTGCATTTAGTAAATAGATCTAATCTCCTTTTTATTTAATTTCCATTTTTATTGCATTTCTGTTCTCTCTTCTCATTCATGTTAAGATTCTTCCCCTCTTGTTGCACACAGAGCTGGGTGTCTAACAGCACCAAAACAAGAAGGTGCCTGAAAGCATCTCTTGTTTCTACTGCTTGCATTTCTGTAAAACACACAACCTGCTGGGGTTTCAGGGGAAACTCTCTCTGAAATATCTACAGAAGAGCTCTTCCAATGACAAAAAGGCATTTACCACAAATCAAACTAGTCAGCAGGGTTTCCTTTCCTCCTAAAAGTAGTAACAAGCCCTTGTGTTACATTTCACAGTTTTGTTTCATTTGTTCTTTTATTTTGAAGTCAAGAAACTGCAATTATGAATCATAGAATCAATGTTCTTGGCACTCCTACAGCTAGCTACTCTCACAGAGTACAATAAAGAGACTACATTTTGAGATACTTGAAAGACCTCTACTCTGAGAAATACATTACAAACATGCTCATTTTTCCTTGCATTCCTTCTGAATATCTCCACTTTTGAATGCTCCCCTAAGAATACCTCCCCCTCCCAAGCTTTATCCAGTGCATCCAGTAGAAGAATTAGCTTTGACAACAAACTATGGTCATCCTAACTTTGTCCCTAGTTTTAACACCTGATAACTTATTCCTTCCCTATGAAGGTCTGGACAGAACTGTAGACAGAATTATTCTCTGTTACAAAGGCCCCTGTCTCTTCATTGTTTTCAGTGGAGGTAAAATTAAAATGTTCATTCCCAGAAGACAGAGATCAGAATTGTAAGCAATAGCTAAATTTCAAATAGCTTTTCTTGAAGAACTAACTCTCTAAGAAACAGAAACCCATTATGTCAGCTCGCATATCCATAAACCATAAGTGAAAACATCTGTTAACTCTTAAGATGACTCTAAGTAAGAACTGGCTCTAGCTCTGCTCTAGATTACTTAAGGATGATTTCTAGTAAAAACTATTTTCCACATTTTCTTGCAGAATATCAGAAATGTCTGTACTCCTAAGTACAGCAATTTTGAAATCACTGCGTAGTAAGTGATTGGCATTATTTTCAGCTTTAGCAATGGAAAATTTTGTGTACAATAAATCTAACCAGGAAGACTCTTGTCTATAGCAACACCATTTCTTTTGGGCAATAAATAACATGCCTCTACAGTCTACTTTCTTACACAGATGACTGAGCCTACTGACATTTGTGTGGTTCTGTTCAAATAACTAGATTCAAACAACCTGGTGACTGGGGACTGTTTCTTTTTTAATGCATCTGCAACAATATTCTCTTTCCCACAGCATGCAGCATACGAAACACACTGGAAGGACAGAGCAGTAGCACATACAATACTAAGTTCCAGCCATGATCTCCTCCACAGAGAAATAATTAAGCTTCTTTAATATGCTCTACCTGTGCACAGTGAGAGGCCTTTTCTTCCATTTCCTTCCAGGCCTTGAGCATCTTTTCTGAAGCTTAAGAGAAGAGAGTTGTTAACTAATAAAAAGATACAGACAAAAAAACAAAGCATAACCTGAACTTTACATACATCAGCTGAATCTGAATGCAAAAACCATGACACTGAATCTCCAAGACACGAGTCAGTACCCAGAGATCAAACAGAGACAGCAAAATTGCAGCTTCAGACCTCCATGCATGACCTTAACTCACACACAAACCCTTTGGTAGGATTTCACTGTTTGAAGTCACCTAAAATGAGTTTTGAGTTTTTAAACCCTACTGTTAAGCTCTGACGTGTGAAAACAAACTTCACAACCCATGAAAGGTTATAAAGCAGGTATGTTTTATTGCAGCGCTGGAGAGCGGGGAAGGAAATAGCTTCGGCAAACCGTTTTATAACCTTTTGTGGGTTGTGAAGTTTGCTTCCGCGCGTCAGCTCGACAACTGAATTAAACACACTGTTTAAAAACAGTTCACTGTGTCCTTCCACTTTCCGTCATCATCCCTTAACCCAGACAAAATTTTTGACTAAAGTTTCAGTTTTTAGCTATATATCCAAACTATGCATAAATCTCACTATGATCTCCTGAACAGCACTTGTAAGATTCAGATATTTGTGATATTGTGTATGTGGTGCTTTTTCACCTCATCTCTCATCCTGACTCATGTTACCTCCTCATATTAGGATTATTAGGAACCCTATATTCCTAATATTAGGAATATATATCCTATATTCCTGATATTAGGAATGAAAGGAATGACTCCTTTCATGCTGTTCAAAATGGTGTTTCTACAGTCACCATCCCCATTTGTTCTGCCATGGATGGTTAGTGGCCCTTCCACTGTACATCAACTGGAGCAATTCTGCCCCCCACTTTATGCCCAATGATCAATGCTGATCACCTTTTACACTTGTCACTGTCTCCAAAAAACGTTGGGTTTTTTTATGTCTTTATGCTTTTGCTTCTGTTATACTCTTCTGCATCTGTCCCAAATAAAACAACCATAAAGATGCTGAGGAACACCACAGCAACTCCTGCATTTATTTTCTTTTAACGCTACTTGTTACCCACAGCCTTTTACAGTCAGTCTGATCTTTTATAGGATTAGACAAGACACCCAGGCAAGTATTACACAATACGTACATATGCCATAAGCCATCTGGTCACTGTATTTCTCCAGGTCAAGGCGAATGCTTTGATGAAAGAATTCCAGCTTTGCTTTCAGTTGCTGAGATGCCGATACCATATTGTTTTTCATTTTGATTAGGTTGGCATTATATCGAAGAAGACTGAGCCTAACAAGTGAAACAAGAACAGCATATGTTGGTTGAAAATCCTGTCTGGACTTACATGACCAGTGCTGTCACACTACTAGAAGGAAAGACACAGCTAGCAAAAAATTATATAAGATCCTTGGAACAGGGAGTCTCAGCAGCGTCGCAGATTCCATCTCACATCCTCTGAAGCTGCAGGTCCTCAGCAAGCAAAAGCAGAACTCCCTTCTTATTTCCCAGGTTTTTTTACCAAGCTCAGTTAAACAGCTTTTGCAGTGTAGATAATTTCTTAGCATTTATAGGGTCCTGTAGTGCATGCTGCCCCTGGCGAATGCTGGCACGTTTTTTTATCACTCAAGATATATGACGTAGCCCATTCTGTGATTGAATCACAGGACAAAACTCTACAAATACAAGAAACACTTCCACTCATTATGCCTCTTGTGAAATGACTAACCTGGGCTGCATTTGGAGAAATGTTGCCAGCAAGTTGAGGGAGGTGATCCTGCCTATTCAGTGGTGGTGGGGCTACATCTGAGTCCAGTTCTGGGCTGCCCAGTACACCAGAGACACGAACATAGTGGAGACAGGCCAACAAAGGGCTATGGAGATTATTAAGGGACCGGAATATCTCTCCCAAGATGGAAGGCTGAGAGAGCTGGGACCATTCAGCCTGGAGAAGGCTGAGTGAGGATCAAAATGTACAATACCTGAAGAGAGGGTGCAGAGAGAATAGAGCCAGGCTCTTTTCAGTGGTGCCCAGTGACAGGACCAGAGGCAATGGACAAAAAATCGAAACACAGCAGGTTCCCTTTGAACATTAGGAAACTTTTTTACTGTGAGGGTGACTGAGCGCTAACATTGATTGCCCAGAGGTTGTGGTGTTTCCATTCTTGGAGATATTTAAAAGCCATCCAGACACAGTCCTGGACAACCAGCTTGAGCAGGGGATTGGACTAGATGACCTCCAGAGGTCCCTTCCAACCCCAGCTTTCTGTGAACCTGTGACTGTACTCAAGGTTCAAGTTTTTTTCAGTTATTATCAACATCAGGCACTACACTGTAAAGTTCCTGGAGTGGAATAAGCTCCCAGCCCAAATACTTTTTATAATGTAAAAGTACAGAAGAGCAGAAGGCTGTAACCAATACTGCCTGAGATGTACATTTCCAGGCAAATTGTCTTTGTGTCTGCACAATAACGAATCTTCTGAATCAGGAGCAACAACTTACATGGCAGCTCTCTGGCCCTGGAAAAGTCTGCTATAATCTTCTTTTAGCCCAATCACATAGTGAACTGCTTCTGCCCACACCTTGCGCAGCTGAGGAACTGGCAGTTGGATTTTACTGTCCTGCACTGAAGGCAAGAAAAACACAATTGTACACATGTGAAAGGACAATTTTAGAAAAGGATGTCAGTCATTACAACATTCCTAATTCCCAATTCAGGTGACTAAACTAAGGGATAAAGACAATAAGATCTGCTCAATTTTAATGTGATGCTGCCCAAGTGTGTATTGGCTTTCCATGTTATGGTTCCCCAGGTACTTGACAGCCTGCTACTGGCCAGACAATAGCTCATGTTTGAACTCACACCTACAAAAGTAATGATTTCTTTGAGCACTTCAGCCAGCTGGTACAAGGCACAAGGCAGGAGCAGCGTGTTTTTATTCAAAAACTCTATCTAAAGGACTTGCCCAAGCTACCAAAGCGAAAAATAATTGCTCCATTTAATCAAATCATATTGGTCACTGTCCTGATGTGTCTTTCATCTGAAAAGGTCTTCAAATCTTTTGCACTTGTACATTTTCTCCCAGATCCCTGATGTAGATGTTTAAGATGCAAGACTTCTTTGTGTGTTCCGCTACAGAGATGGGATATCAGTAAACATGTAAAAAGCCTGAACTCCAAGAGATCTAGCACAATAATGCCATGCAACCAGAGTCACCAGAAAAAAAAGCACAAAATACAGGAAAAAAAAAGTCTGAATAAACCTGAGCGACAGCAAAAGGAGACAGGGAAAACCAGCACAACTTCTTCAGGAAAATTAAGCTACTGTATGTCACAAGGCATTTCCTTTATATGCAGTATCCCAGTAGATATCTCTTGTCCCTTGGCACTATTTTTAGTTTCACAGAATTATACAATGTCCTTCACATAGGCATGCCGAGTATATACATACACCTTCAGAGAGGTATACATGCACATGACTGCTGTTACTTCAGGAGACAAATAAGGGAAGCTGTAAGCAGAGAAGCAGCTTTCATGCATGGTCCACAAGCCCACTAATGATGTCAGGGCCAAGCAGCAGCATCAGAACTAAGAGGGACCAACCAGACAAGATCCCACCAGAACCCACGCAGCAGCAGACAGGCTCTACACCTAGCAACTCAAGAAGGAGGAGCCTGGACTTTCTCAGACACTAGGCTCCGCTTGGTTAAGACCAGAAGTAGAATCAGTGCTATAGGGTTATGGACATATTATTGCTAGAGCTGCAAACTGCTGGGAAGACAGTATGAGAGATTTTGAACTTCTGCCAAGTGTCTTTGAAGACCAGCCCTAATTTAAAACCTCTGCAGGGGCATGAGGGCAGTTCTGCAACTGGTTCAACATGGCCAAACACACTGGCTTGGCTCTGCGATCATGACAAGGTGGATTTCCTCGTACAGGGTCTGAATGATCAGCAGCATAGAATGAGGGACCTGTTCTTTCACTTAGGTGAGACATGAGAGATGGATCACAGTTGAAATGCAACTATTGCAGACAGTAGAGGACAAAAAGGTAATCTGTATCCTCAGGACGCTGATATGGTGTTCAGAAGCATAAATCTAGGAGAGCTGTAAGAGGGTAACTACTCATGAACATCCAAAAACCCAATCTCAGGCAACAGGACTGCAAGGAGCTGAAACTGTTTGTACCTGTGCAAAGGGAGGAGGAGAAAGTATTTGTACACAACTTCTACAGATGCTAAACTCTAAGGTAAGAAAGTCCCTGACCCTTGGTACCACCAAAGGATGTCTACATGGTCTAACACTCAAGTTCTGCAAACATCTCCTAGCATGATGTCTGTGCAACACTCTATGGATGTGAAGGGAAAAAGACTCTTTAGCAGAGAAGGTTGTGCAAAATGAAATTAGAGCCCCCAAGTAAGAATCTTCTTTCCAAGATGTAGTGTGCAAACATAAGCAAAAAGTTTCTCTCTCTAGGCTACAACACTAGGTTGCACATATTACCTCTCAAGCCTTCATTCACATTGTTTAGGTGTTTATGTGAGGTAGACACTGCTGTACAGTGCATAGAATTTAATACAAGAGTAAAAACCTTAAATTATTTCTTTAATTGCTCTATAGGAAAGTTCCCAAAGGGCAGGCAATAAATTCTCTGAACAGTTACAAGACAACATACAGAGATTCTTAAGGCAAATCTACTTCCATTCTGCATGAGAAGCATTGCTTTCAGTTCCCAGCTGTCCTTCAGCATACATACTTACCAATGTAATTTACACAGTCAGACAGACTTCGAGAAGCAAAGGGTCCATCATAGACAGTCTTGCTTTTATCAAACAAATAGACCATGTAGCTATCCCAGCCTCTCTGGTGAGAAAAGAGAACATAAACAAGGGAAACCCCAAGCACAGATCCTACTAATCCAGAGGGTCCTTGTTACATCATCAACTGATTATTTTGGGCAGACACTCTTCTTCGATAGATCCCACAGAACTATAGGACCCTCTGCTAGCAAGTTTATTTAAACATGTAGTCAGAGTATAACTATAGGAATCTGCTTACATTATAAGGAAATAATGAATGCCAAGTTACTACACTTAGAGAGCAAACTGTCTCCCAGCGGGAGAAGATTAAGACAATTTATCTTCCCTAAGATTTTCAAGTCCCTGAGAATCTGAGAGACATTAAATGTACAGAATCATTCTTACTACGCCATCAATAACACACTGCGAAGCAGGTTTCCGAGGGTCCAGGCAAATCCCTGTTTCCAACAACAGTTCCTGATTTCCAGTACTTATTCCAGTTTCAGACTCAATTCGTATCTGAAGGGAATGAAGGCTTTCCTCAGGATGCAAGAGAAATGAAACAATCTTGGCAGAGGTCATATTTAGGATGTGTACTACCTGTAGAAACAGTACAAGTTGATTACGAGTCACTGGCTACCAAAGCCAAAGAACACAAAGGCCTGGGAAGGAGTATGTAGCAATTAACATGTTAGACTGAGAGCACCATTTGAGCTTTAACAACTACAACAATCAAGTTCAGGAGTAAAGCCCCACATAATAAAACTCGGAGTCCAGGCCTGTAACTTTTAACTTAACTTTGATGCTGTCTTATCTTCCCAAGACTCCTTCTTTCAGCCACCTGGCAGGCCAGCTTTGCAGATCCAATTTGCAGAGATAATATAAGTATTTACTGGTTGTTAGCATCTCAACCTTTCTCAGGAAGCACACCAAATCAGCCTGCACTTCTTTCACAAAGAAAATTACACCTTAATATGACACCAGTGCTGCTCGCAAGAAAGGGAGTCGCATTTCCTTTAATCCTTCCACTCAAAAGAGCTGTTATATGCCACTGCTTGTTTTCTCCACCACTCTCATGGCTCTCCCTGTAATTCTACCACATAGAATCATAGAATTGTCAGAGTTGGAAGGGACCTTAAAGATCATCTAGTTCCTACCACCCTCCTGCCTGGCAGGGACACCTTTCACTAAATCAGGCATCTGGGCAGAGATCATAGGACCTGGTTTGGTTTTTGGTGACAAATCACACCGTGATTTTGACAAGTCCCAATTATGGACACAGTATTTTGTGGTTTGAGTTTGAGCTCCTTTGGAATCCTTGCAAATTAGACACAATTACCCTCTTTTACACTTGCTTCCCCAGCTAGTCTTACTCCAGCAAAGCTCCAATAATTACCTGAAGAAGAGTCAATGAATGTAATCTCTGTTCTAATACAGGTACTACTACAGCACATGAATCCCTCCAGATCAGCATCAGTAGTGAAGTTCAGAAAACTGTTATTAGCAAATATTAAACCATTACTTGATCTTAGTGAGTCCCTTCTGAGATGACAGTAATACAGGGTCATTATTCTACTCCAAGTCTAGAGCTAGAGATTAATATTACTGGTGATATTTTGTCTTCAGATACATACTGGGCAGGCTGTATATACACTCACCTCCTGATGCCAAGAAAAACATTGCCCATAATCCTGCAGCTGGATCATGCCAGGATTGTAGCTTTGCTCCTCTAAACACACTTTCTGTCCACTGAGATGCTTTCAGTAGGTCTTTAAACCCAGTAATAACCCTCACTCACCTTCAAATTCAGTATGTGATCCATTATTAAGAAACACTTTGGACGACTGGTCTCAGGATCTAAACCTCCACCCCTCTGTTGTGGATCCCAGTTCAGCATAAGTTGCAACCAATTTTCCATTGGTTCTACAATTAAACTAAAACAGAAAGGCTGTAAGAAAGAGAAGGCAAGTATTCTACAACACTCAAGTTCACTCAGGAAACTAGGGCTTTGCAAAAGCAATAAGCTTACAACTCTTTGGTTAGAGACCATATGTGTGCAACATCCACCAAATGTGTAAAGAACAGCAATTTTGCTGCAGTTGCTCATTGCTGACAGCAGCCAAAGCCTGGAAGGGGATGAAAGCACATACAGAGTGAGCATCCCTACTGTAACAAGTCTTCACTGATCTCAGCAGAAGCACCTCCAATATACCTCACATTACACTTCTGCTGACTCCTGTTCATTAAGTCAAATATATCTTGACGTATCAGTAAGTTGTGTCAAAACAACAAAGGTGGTGTCCTGGTTTGAGTTAGAACAGAACTAATTCTGTTCAGGGATTTTATTTTTTAGTTAAAGCTCCTCTGAGAAATTGCACTTTCTAAAACCAACATGTTTTTGCAGACACTGCCTACTTCTAGAAGTGATAAGACCTAATGTTTAGATTTAGTTCCAGGGATTGGCATGCAAAGCAAGTGCACTGCCGAATCTTGTGTCTCACATTGGGAGGGTGCTGGGTAAAGGCTGCACGTTCAGGGAGGAGCAGACAGGACAGGTGTCCCCAAACCGACCACCTAAATTCCATCCCATATATGTCATATTAGATATGTGAACTGGGGGTCACCTCCCCCCTTGCTGGATTGCTAGATTATTCTACCTTGTGAAATTGTTCTTCCTTTCTGGTCTTCCTTTTCTCCTGTGCCTCAGTGATCCTTAAGTTCCTGTGTCCAGTACCAGGATCCAGCCCCTGAGCCTGACTCATCTGCTGCTGAGGCCTACTGCCACAGTATCAGTAGTGACATAGTTACCATCAAGGGGGGGTTGGGTTCAGTATTGTCAATCTCCCATATTTGTTTATATTTCATTTCTCATTATTATTAAAGTAGGTTTTGTTTTATTTTCCAATCCACAAGTCTCTCTGTCTTTCTTATCCCCATTCCCTTCCGATGGGTGCAGAAGAGAGGTAACAGGGAGCATCTGTCATTGGGTTGGAGGTCAGCCCAGCCTTGACCCTCGACAAGTGGAGAATTCCTTTTTGGCTCTTTTTCCTCCAAAACCTATCTGTGACACACATAAAATCAAATCATTTTCAAAGCCTCATCTACAGAATAATCTAGCTCATGCTGCAGAGCTGCCTAGGAGGTTCTCCTACATGTCTGTCCACACAACAAGCACGCAAGTTTATTGTGAAGTATGTCTTTATAGACAGTATACAGATTAAAAAAGCCCAAGGCACTGACACAAAGTCACTTAACACATTCTCCAGTATTCGTCCCAGAAAATTGCCAGTGCCAATGAGTCGTGCTGCACTGCTGGGCACATTTAAAGATACAAGTGCTAAATAAGTAACAAATGATCAGAGTTTGACTTCTGACTTGATACAGACTGACTAATTCAGGTTGAAGACCCTCATGGAGGTGTTCAGTCTAAGCTCTGGCCCACGGTAGGACAAATATCTCAGCTGTTCAGGACTGTGTCCAAGCAAGTCTGAGCCATCTCCACAGATGGAGATCCTCCACTGCTTGGGGCCCTATTCCAGGGACATATTGCTAGCACAGGGAAACCTTTATCCTGTACCCAAATTTTACTTCCCATGTTCTAATTTCTGCTGTTGCCTTTGGCCCTTTCACTTTGCCTCTCTGAGAGAAGCCTAGACCAGCTGCCTCTGTAATGCCCCGATAGACAGTAGAAAACAAAATCAGATCCCTCTTTAATTTTTCTTTGCCAGATTGATGAAGCACAGCTCCACATGCTTCTCCTTGTATGCTCTATTCAACAGGCTCTGACCACCTTTGCGGTCCCTGCTGGACTTGCAGCAGTTTTCCCAACACAAGTACTAGAAGCTTCTGCGTTCACGGAGCAGCTAACTGAAATATTTGGTTTATGTAATACAGTAACATCAAGTTATCAGGCATATGTTACCCAGTGGCCTTGCGATAATGGGTGGAAAGCAGTCACAGAGTGCATGCTGCAAGGTGAACTGCCACCATTCCACAAACTGCAAAGTGAACTGCCAGCGGAGAGCCCAAAGTATAAAAAAGAGACACGTGGCTATGAGCTGTTCCTTAACAGCAAATGGTAGCTTGTGAGGAGCTTGAAAGACTCCTTAGAAGAAAGAAGGAGGACCCTTCAGTGCTTGTGATAAAGGGGAAGGAGCTCTCAGTATAAAAGACAAGCCAAAAATTATCACCTGTAGCCACAAGGACACACTTACCCGCAAAGGCTGTGAGGCTGTGGCAAATGGCTACTAAAGCGAACCTCCCCGTTCATCTCTTCAGAAGCAAAGATGTGCTTTGGATCCTTCTTCTTGATTTTTTCATGCCTAGAAAATGAAATCTTTTGTGGAGATACTGACAATGTTACCTTTGTAAAGGGCCAGTTGAATACAGCGTCACAGACTAGCAGCTTTAGAAAAAGGAACTCTTCTTTCAAGGCAAAGACAACATTTCTAAACAATCTACCCAGAACATCTCCAGCTGAACAAAACGGTCAAAAGGCAACAAAATCAGCCTCCACACATTGAGACAGGCAGAAGTTGCAAAAGTCATCTGGCAAATTCACTGCCCTTACTTTGATCCAAGTGAAGCATCTAATAATAAGTATTAAAACCAGAGCATGCTATTGGATCCAGTGTTAGGAAAAATATCACCAGCAACTCTGCCTCAGTGTCCTCACCTTGGCTGACTTCAGCACTGCTCTGAACCGTGCCTCAAGCTCAGCTGCTTCTGGAGCAGCAGGATTTCCCAGGGCAAACCAACAGTTATCAATCAGCTGTGAGGCAGCTAAATGCTTCTTGCTCCTGGAGGCTGACAGCCTGCTCTCTGTCCCAGTCATCCCAACTGGAACGGAAGCTACATGCATGTGGCTTGTGCTGTTCTCTTCCTTCTTTTACAGACAGGGAAGAGCTGTTTCTAATCTCATTTATTCATTAGTTTTCCAACTACTTATATTAGGAAATTAAGTCTTTCATGTTGGAAAAAACCACAACAAATATTCAGCTATTAGAATACTAAAATCCTAAGAGTTAGCAGTTAAAAGTAAAACTATTACAATTTAAAACTATTTTTTGTTAACGCATAATAAGCTAACACTCGCATAACAACTCAAATTTGCCTTTTCTCCTGTTACCATTTCAATGCTAATGGAAAAGCAACTTAAAATCAAGCTTACATATGCTTCTGGCATCATAATGTAAGAAGCAGAAATGTAAAATGATATCTTTCTGTCCCTTCTTCTAGGTCTGAAAGAGCAAGCAGAAACCTCCATATGCAGATTAAAGTCTTTCAGTCATCGCTTTTGTAAAGCCACTTACACATAACTGTGTTCACTATGCAAAACATGCTCTGTCTTGCTGTGTATTATCACCAAAAATAAGTAACCTCACAGACTACATGAACAAAAGACTGGATCACTCCTTGTTACATTTTTCTGACACTGATACATGGACCGATTTATAGTTACAGCTTTTGACACAAATTTCACTTGTGAAGGAATTATTCTGACCACACAACCTAACAAGCACGTGCTACAGCATGTACAAATAGCCAACTGAACTGTTATTAATTCTACTAACATACCAATGGCTTCTGCAAAGCTTAGCAGACCACCAGTCTCAGCACCTAACTAATAAGCATTACAGCTCACACTGACACCTTACCACACACAAGAGCTGTCATTCCTACTGCATGGCATCATCTCTTGCATAATAAGTGTCTTACCAGGAAAATGGCTGTAGATTATGTAAGAAAGGTCTAAAGCCTGCAATGCATTCAAATATCATCGTTCCAAAGCTCCAATAATCAACAGTAACTGAGTAGGATTTATTCTCAAAGAGTTCTGGAGCCTAAAAGGATCACAAAAAGACACTTTGAAAGTGGTATTTGAAGTCACCTATTTTCTTCCATTTCTGCACAGACAAAACTGTGTATCCAGATTGGCACAAGGACCCTGAGGCAGCCCTGCTCAGACTGCCCAGTGAGTCAGGCCCTGGATCACACAACCCACAAGGAGACAGGAAAGAACTGGGCTCATTGGGTCTGTCTGTAGGGAGGCTGGATGGGCTGAGAACAACCCCTAGCCATGGCACAGGAAGGGATGGACAGGGCCAAACTCATCTCGGAAGGAACAGGTGATACAACGAGGGGCAATAGCCCATATGGGAAGCTCACATTGGACATGAGAAACCAATTCATCACCTGGAGAGGGAACACCCTCAGGATGGGTTGCCAGGAAGGTGCAGGATCTGCATTTTTGGAGCTTTCGGGGCTTGGCTGGGCCAGGCCACAGCTGCTCTGATGTAGTGCTGGTGACAGTCCTGCTGTGAGCAGGATGCTGGACAAGGGACCTCTCTAGGTTCCCTCTGACACTCACTTTTGCGATTCCATAAAAAGTGGCAATACCACATCACTTGTACATATGAAAAAAAAAGACTTACCAAATATTGTAATGTTCCAACAAATGAAGTGCACAAACTTCCCTGATCCAGATCCTTCGCGTAACCCAGGTCTATTATCTTGTGAACAATCTGTAGACAGATTAAATAGTTCATCAGAAAAGCAATTTCAGAGGAAAAACCAAACCAAAACACCAAACAACCCAAAATCTGTGTGGTGACATCCACAGCATATTTATCAAGAAGAAGAAAGCCAGAACGGAAATTCTGAAGACAGCACGGCAAAGTTTCAATACATGACACATGGTGAAGCTTTCTGTTTCACCATGTAAGCTGGCATTGTCCACCCATCTCAAAGACTCAGCTTCAAATAAAGCAGCTTGTCAGTTACAGCTTGGCCAGAGCGTTTAGCTTTTTGTCTGGGAATTGAAAGTTATTTGTTTAATGAGTAACAATAAAGAAAACAATTTTCATTAAGAAATCCATTAGGCTGACTTTCTGAACTCGCTTCATTTTATGTGCGGCTCTCAAAGCCACGAACACAGGGATGCACTACAATGTCTTACCATTCATATCCTGTTGTAGGCAGTGTTCTTTAATGGAAGAAAAAGGTTTTAATGACAATAAGCAAAATAGGATTTGTGGCTTCAAGAAGATGTAAACTTCTACTAAAATTCACAGTTGAGTTTTCAGCCCAGCTCAATGCCACAAACTACTTGTTCTCTTTTATTTCTCTCAGGAAAGACAAAGGTTCTGACAGCTTTCAGAAATGACAGGAGGAACACCACTGACAGAGGCCACCTGACTTACCTTCCCACCTTCATTCTGAAGAACAATATTTTCAGGCTTTAAATCTCTGTGTATAATCCTGTTTTCATGCAAATACTGGATACCAGACCCTGAAAGACATGAGTTTCATTAGTAGAAAATAAACTCACATTGATTAAAGATACATCTGATAAAAGTCTAATATTCCTGACTGACAAAAGAAAGCACTGAAGTTAATTAAGCAAATTAAACCCACCACGTTTCCCTTTGACATAAAACTACTGCCAAACAGTCGCTTATAGAGCTTCTAGTAAACTTCCACCACTGCCAAAGTACCACAAGGCAAACCACCCCATCAGGGAAGGGATCAACCAGCTGCAAGGAAGCAGACAAACAGCTGGATCTAAAAACTGATTGCTGAGCAGACTGTGGTTAACGCTGCATGAAACAGCTGACCAAGGTGTCATCACCAACACCTGGGTCAGTATTAGCAACACTGAACTTAGAGGCTCAAGGCTTCCCCTCTGCTGCTGGGGGAATGGTGTGCTCAAAGTAGCGGCACTTCTGTCACTCCCACTGCTAAATATGAAATTCCATTATTGCTTTAAGCCAACCTACATGGGAGCTGTCCTCAGAAACAACACGTTCCCTGGTCCCAAACTATCCCTTCCCAAACACAATCACCTTGGCAGCACAAGAGTTTATGTCACCACATGATCAACTTGACCCTGGGACTAATGAAGCAGGAAAATACTAAGAGAAAAATAACCAGATTTTAATCGGGCTGTTTTCCAGAACCTGCTTCTCACCTGACATCCTGCATTTGGCTGGGATAGGGTTAACTTTGCAAAAGAAGCAGAGAGGGGCCAGACCAGGACAAACACCTGAATCAGTCAGTGGGGTGTTCCATACCATACTAATGCCATGCCCCGGGGCACTGTAGGAGCTGGACCAAAGCTGGCATAGGAGGCAAGCCCATTCTGTATTAACAGGCTGCTCTCAGACCCCCCTCAATCTCCCCGTGCCAGAGGCAACAAGCCCATCTCCTGCTCAGTCAGGTGCCCCAGGCATCATGGTGGCCTTGCCAGGATCCCTGCACTAACCTCTGGAACTTGGGGTCAGCTGTGGACAATCGTAAGCAGATGTAGCTTCCCCGCTACTGTGTAAAGGAGACAATGATCTCCACTATTGTGCCAGCCACAACACTAATGCAGACCAATAGAACTGCTCTTCCAAAATGAGAAAATTCTCAATATTTAGGTGAGCTTCTTTTGGGATCGCCTACCAAATTAACCCTCAGCTGAAAACCAATCATTACCCAGAAGATGGCTGGACTAGCCTCTGCATGGTTAGCTTCCTCTTCTGCTATGCTCTTGTCTACCTTGCTCTCGCCTCCATTCCAGCTTATCATCTTCTCTGTACTGTCACCCTGAATGAACAACATTTCCTTTCCACTAAGCAAACTCTACACAGAGAAAGGCAACTTTGGCTCTTCTCACACTCGTCCTTGCTTTTTGGCTTGTAAGAGTTACATTCCTTCAAGTGACATGCAGTTTTGCATCTCCAGAGCCATGAACAGAAATGGAGTTTGCTTGGAAAACCATGACCATAACAAACCAAAATATCAAGGTCATAGTTACCTACAACTGACCACTACACAGCTTTTCCAATCCCATTCCACAGACATGTCATTAGTGAAAGCTTCTTGCCTCTGTGATAAGCAGGAATAACAAGTCCTTCCTCTGTAATAGAAACCTGGTTTGTTTCTAACACACTGTTCTCATTAGTCCCCTTTTCAGGTCAGCTGAAAAAGCAAAATGCTATTACACATAATTAAAAAAAAAATGACCAAAAACCCCCAAAACTTATAAGGGCATTAGACTACGTACCAATGTCACTAAGTAGATAAAGTACTTGACTTTCCTTAAGTCCACAGCAGTTTTCAGGTTTGTTCAACAACTACAGCAAAGAGAAAGATGTTTAGACACACAGCGCAAGACTTAACAGTCAAGAACATTTTCTGTCCTTTGCTGACACAATACAGGAAACAGCACAGCTCAAATACATCTCCAGTTGAATGAGGTAGTTGGCTTTGAGAAATACAGGCACGAGGGAAAAAGAAAACAATGCCAACAAAACAAAACTTCATTGCACAGAGATGGGCTGGAAAGAAGATTTGGACCGCTAGAATAGTAACACAAAAGCATGAAAGCCATCAGAAAGCAAATGGGCAAGAGATGCAGGCAGGGCCACAGTACCTGGTAGTCAGTTCCCAATCCCATAATGCTGCCTGAGCCGTGCACAGTCCAAGGCATGCTACCAGCCATGTACCTCAGAGTCAGGCACTTCAGAACCAGCAAAAGGCACGTTCTCAAATAACAGTGCTTATTGCCACAAGCTGCTCTACTCCACACAAGTCACCTTCTTAAGCTCACAGCGCTCCACCACTGGCTAGCTCTGCCCTGGGAACATGGTCTCCTTCCTGACTGCCCTCCCACAAGATGCTTGACACTTCAGCATGCTGGTTTCTAGGTTGCCCTTCTAGTTAACCCTGAGTTAAAAAGCAGATCATTGGCCTGTGGATCACCGCAGTGTCCACAGCATGGACCGTGACCTGAACTCTGAACCCTGCCTCCACTCTACAGTGCATCTTCATCTAATTTCTCCCTTGTCATGAATTATTTTCCTCTAGAGAAAGGTATGGCAGAAGAACCCCCTCCTAATTACTGTTTCAATGATTTGTCAGTAAGTAGATTTAGTAATTTCCCACATATGCTCTGAGCCAACCAACAAATGATTTGATTTTTACTGCACTGAAGGCTTTTACAGATGACTGAGGTCCATCTCTGCACTGCAGCTACCCCTCCCATGATATATCCTCACGTTTTTGCCTGCCTCACACACTTTAGGCACAAGGACTAGTCAAATCTTTGAGGGAAAAGCCAAACTTCAACATCTCACTCCCAAAGTTCTGGGTGGATGTGCTGAACAAAGAAAGAGGGGGCAAAGTCAGAAATCAAGCTCAGCTCCCACAACACTACCCTGAAAGAGCACAAGCATAAAAATGTGCATGACCCACAGACAGGTTTTCCAGGCTTTATGGAAGATTGCAGATGTGCAATGAGAAATTAATAGTGGTGCAAAGCACAAACGACACCAAGCAAGTGTAAGAGAAAGGTTTAAAGACTAGGATCAGAAATAAAAAAATATGCTTTTTTTTTTGCCTTTAAGGAACAAAGCACTACATGTGATCAATTGAAATGAAGCATGTTACTTCCTAAATTGTCCCAGCATCTATGCAAGATGTTAGGATTAATTAGAAATTAAATTATCAAATACTGTTCTGCAAGTAGTGTTAATGTAACCCCAAATTTCTTTGCTGGGGTCTCCAATTTACCTTCAAGTAGTCTCAAAACTTTTACTGTAAAAATGCAACACCCAAGCAGCACTGAGAATGTAGTTAGCTACACGTTTGCCGTATCCAGATGCTATTTTCATATATACCCACTTTCTTTCATTGACAATCTTGTCTCTTAAAATTGTCCCTAACATTTTAAAAAACTCAAAAACATAAAATGAGGCTCAGTAAATTACCAATACACTGGCTGCTACTGCAGATACGCAGTTATTGTATTCAACTTCTGTTCACACTCCTCCAGTGCTATTTAACACCAGTAACAAAACCAACAGAAAAATGAGCTTCCCAATCACTTAGATGAGGTGATTTCTAAGCAAACCTTAATCAGCAGGGATTTGCTTCTTTGCCCCCATACAAATGCCTGTTTCCTGAACATAGCTGAAATGGAAAGGGAGCATAAATTCTACTGGGCCATACAGCCACTGCCTGGGGAGCTATTAGAAAGTTCCTTTACTCTTGGGTATTGCTGCTTTGCAGAAGGGCAGTTCCCAATTTAGCAGGAAACAGGAAAGTCTCTAAAGCCCTGGAGGCCACAGTCCAGAACCAAAATGAACTTTCCCTGTGCTGAGAGGAATACAACATCTGAATCAAAATGAGATCAAACTCCAAACAGGTGATAGACACATTGCAGCAAAGCTAAACATGCTGGGTCTGAGCATCTGAGCTACAGGAAGTTGTATTAATGCTAAAATGGTTCCACGAAAGGACACATGCTTCAGGATAAAAGAGTGGCTATCCTTGGATTGCTGTCCATCCTCTGGTTACAAAAACACAAGCCTCATTTCCCACAAAAGTTGGTTTTTTCCACTTTGTATTTACTTCCCCACATCTGTACCTAAAACAAAAAAAAAGTGCCACAGAACACAGAAACAGCGTTAATGCCACTTTTTTTTGCTACATGTTGCAAAGTAAAGCAGGTATTACCTTCCGGAGGTCACCCCCTGAACAATATTCCATTGCCAGAAGAGGAACATCGTTAACCAGAAAGTTCATCTCCTCAGGAACTTCACAGGCCTTTACTACATTGGGATGATTCAACCTAAGCACATGGAAACCTGTATGAAAACTCTGGTTCCTTTTTTGGAAGAATGAGACAACAGATTGGCAACCTACCATATTTTACATTTTGAGTACAATGTATCCTTGCTGAGAAGTAACACTCTTCAACTGGTACCTACCAGTATCCAAATGAATAAAATCCATACTTCCGGAATACAAGAACTGGTGACTAACAGAAACGACACCTTAAAGTCAAAGAACAGGACTGTGATGAAGACAATCCAGGCATAGGTTCTGCACTTCCACACACTCCTGGCAAATTTGTTACATATGTCTGTGTTTCTGTATGGGGGAACAGTCTCCTCCTAGCCCAAGGTTTTCATAGGAATCTGTTAACACTTGTGGAACTGTTACTACGGAGGTAGAACCAGACAGGTGAAATCCACATACACAGGCAAGGATTCATTTCTCCAACTCAATTCGAACAGCTGCTTCCTGACCCTTTCTAATATGTTGTTCTTGGGAATAAATGACACATCCAGAAGGAAGTAAAGACATTACTTCCCAGTACACCTTCCACAGCCTCTGAGCAGCTGTAGCCATGCAGCTCAGTGCTTGTATTCAGAAAACAAAACAGGCGAAAACACTAACAAAAACAACGATCACCAAACTCTAACTTGCAAACTCAGGTTGCATAAAATTTCATTCCTCGAGTACTAGTGCATACAGCAAGCAAATGAAGATAACAAGAAAAGCAGGAGCTCACTAAAGCTCTATACAGCAGAGACACTGCAAGCCGTGGTAATGACAACTCGGAACAAAACTGAGCAATGTTCCTGATTCCACCCGTGCTCCAGGATCTCTCTCAGAACGGAGGAGGAATTCTTAGGATGAAGGAGCAACCGTATGAAACCCTGATATCCAGAGCTACCAGTCACGTCTATGAAGAGAAACCTGGGCCAACTCTGGCTCACAGGTATCTCAAAGTGACATGCTGGAGAAAGGAAGGGTGGGCAGCATACATAGTTTCTCATGAGAAAGCGTTAGGAGACATTCTGTACATGTGGGACCACGACAAAAAAAAAACCCAATTCATAGATGCCTGGTTGCTAGATCAAAGATGAACACACTGCACTGTATGAGAACATGTGGGTGTTCACATATCACCACATTAAAACTCAACTCACCCAATGGTGCGAGCTTGGAGGAATTTAGGATGCGCAAACAGTCTTGGCAGATTAAGAATGCATAAGAGTTTGGATGTCCCTAGGTCCCAAGCCAAGGCAGTAATTAGTGCATCAGAGCAGAAGTACTTGGACATCTTGAAGTAACATAAACCAGTGTAGAGCCACTAGATGACAGCTAGACCCCCAGTCCGGCTAGTTCGGGGCCTGGCTGCCCCACGGCTTCAGCCCTGAGCCCGGCTGGTGCAGAGGCCAAGGGCTCGCTGCCCAGCAGCCTGACCCTCAACCCGTCTGATTCAGAGACTGGGGGATCGCTGCCCCACAGCCTGAGTCCACAGACTGGCCAGTTCAGGGCCGCTGGGCCCCGGCTGTGCACAATCCGTCTGCACTCACTTCTTCATGATGTCGATCTCGTGGCACCAGCGGTCCTTGTTCTTTACGCTGAGCTCCAGACGACAGGACTTGATGGCCACCCGGGCGCCCGAGTTCTGCAGGACACAGCGCCGCGTCAGCCGCCCCGGCCCGGCCCAGTCGAGCCCTCCCCGCCGCCGCCCGGCCCCGCTCCAAGCCGCCCCACCTGGTGCTGGTAGAGGCAGACGTTCCCGAAACCGCCAGTGCCCAGCCGCTCACTCATCTCCCAGGGCCCGCAGCCGCCTTCCGGCTGCCCCCGCAGCGCCGCCCCGCCGGGGGCCCGCTCCGCACCACCGGGCCCGGGGGGGGCGCCCCGCTCCATCGCGCCGCAGCCACTCGCCACTACCGGCANCGTCCTCAGCGCCACCGTCAGGCCCGGAGGGCGAAGTCGAAAGGCCGGAAGTCGCGGCGGAAAGCGCGGGCCTGAGCCTCCTCCTCCGCCCGGTCCGTCGCACACTGCCGCCAGTCGGCCCGGTGCGGCAGCGCTAGCAGCGCCTCGCTTGCCAGCACCTCCCTGGGAGCACGGCCGGCGTCACTGCTGGTGTCACGCACCAGGCGTGTCGTCAGCGCCGTGCTCCGCCGGGCCGGGAAGGAAAGAGGGAGGGAGGCACGGGGGAAAGCACCCACCTGCCGAAGTGCAGCGGGAAGCGGCCACGGATGCGGTGAAAAAGCTTCTCCCCCGTGTCCAGCTCCACGTAGAAATAGGGCGTCCCCGGCTGCGCCACCTGCGTGGGGGAAAGGCGGGGAGAAAGGGGCCTGCTGCGGACCCCGCGTTCCCGGCAGCGCCGCGGCCTCCTTGCCAACGCTACCCGCTAGCAAAGAGCGTAGGCTGTGAAAAATAGGTGCTTCCCAAACGGAGAGGGACTTCGTTAGAGAGGATGCTCGGCAGAACAAACCAACCGACCTAGAGTGGCTAACATCGAACTGTACTTCTAAGGGACAATAAAGCAATAGATCACTTTCCACTGGGATCAAATGATGATGCATCCAGAGCACTATTGCAGTATTTTCTGTGGTTTAATTCTGCAGTTACCACTACAGAGCTGTTAAAAGAGAGAACCAGGCAGTTCTGACGATTCTTAACCTGAGCTAGATCATCCAGTTACTAATATAGCACAATTTTAGAGGAAGAAAAGTACATCTAGAGACTACCATCACACCTCTTGGGTGAGAACCAGAAGTACATCTAGAGACTACCTTCACACCTCTTGGGTGAGAACCAGCCTCTAAGCTGGCATCCTGATTTGAGTTAGAACAAAAGTAATCCTGTTCTGTGATTTTACTTTTTAGCTAAAGCTCTTCCAAGTAACTGCACTTTCTGTTTCTGCACACAACGCCTGCTTCTAACAGTGTTAAGACCCAATGTTTAGATTTACTACCAAGGACTGGTATGCAGAACACAGTCACTGCTAAATCTTGTGTCCTACATTGGGTAGTAAAGGTCACATTTGCAGGGAGCAGACAGTTCAAGTGACCCTAAGCTGACCAACAAGGTATTCCATTCCATAATCATCATATTCGATATGAAGCTGAGGGATCACAAGGGTCAGTCCCTCTTCCTCATCTTCTTCAATAGCTGGCATCTGAGAACTCTGTTCTGCCTTTGATCCTGATGAGTTTCTGAATCCAGTTCCAGGATTCAGACCCCGAGTCTGGTTCCTATCTGCTGTTGAGTCCTTCTGCCACAGCATCAGTGGTGATGGTGATGTAGTTGTCATCAAAGGGGGTTGAGTTCAGTAATGGTTTTGTGTATATATATTTCCTTATTTTCATTAAAGTAACTTCAGGGTTTTTTCCCAATCTACAAGTGTCTCTCTCTTATTCCCCTTTCCTTCCGGGAACGGTAACAAAGAGCATCTTGATTAGCCCTAACACTTGACAGCTTGGCAACAACGGCTACCAATAGATGCAATGGCTTAGAGGTGTGCATATATCGGTAACAGCGTGGGAAGCAGGACTAGGGCAGAGATCATCCCCCTGGACCTGGCACTGGCGAGGCTGCACCTTGAACACTGGGTTCAGTTTTGGGTGCCTCACTCCAAGGCCACTGAGGTGCTGGAGCATGTCCAAAGAAGGCCAACAAAGCTGGTGAAGGGTCAAGAACCCCAGTGTTAGGAGAAGCAGCTGAGGGAACTGGGGTTGTTTAGCCTGGAGGCTTCAGGTAGAATTGCTCTCTACGACTCCCTGAAATGAGACTGTAGGGAGGTGGGGGTCAGTCTATTCTCCCAGGTGACTAGCAATAGGACAAGAGGAAATGGCCTCAAGTTGCACCAGGGGAGATCAGGGAAGAAAATTCTTCACTGATAGCATTGGAGCATTATGCACTGGAACAGACTGCCCAGGGAAGTGGTGGAGTCGCCATCCCTGGAGGGATTCAAAAACGTGTAGATGTAGTACTTGGTGACACGGTTTAGTGGTGACCTGGCAGTGCTGAGTTAACAGTCAGACTTGATGATCTTAAAGGTTTTTTCCAACCTTAATGATTCTACGCATGCATGCTATTTCTGGCTTCTGTTGCAGATCAGGTCTCCATGTGAGCGCTTAGCACAAAAAAAACCCCCTATGTCACTACTGACTCATTTTTCTGATGTAACAGGAAGATTTCTTTCAAACTCTTAACAAGGGAACCTAAAATCACCTGATGTGCAGCGGTACTAGAAGAGGGCTAGTGTTTGGAATCAGAAGGAATGAATTCAGCAAGCCCTACACATAGCTTGAGTAATTTTCAGATAAGCAACACATCTGTTGTTTATGGGAACTTCACCTGGAGCAGAATACATCAGGCACATCTCCAAATCAAGTCTACAGTGGTCTGCCTCCAACAGATTAATCCAACCACACAAAGTGACCTCAGAGGGAAAAAGCAGCCTAGACAGACAGAGGGAAAGTAAATAACAGGTGAAATCTTGATTCATACTTGCGTGATATCTGAGTGCTCTGGGATTTCTAAGAATTCAATCTGTTGTTCCTGTGCCTGTGCAATAAAGGACTCTTTAATGTTGTCAGAAGTACAGTGGTCCAATGGGACAGGAATAACCTGGAGAGGGAGGACAACATTTCCATAAAAAGAGGAAAAGACAAAATGAAGCACTTGCAGAAAACAATCAGTTCATCACTGGAGCTGGTATACTCCTCAGTACCACTCAGCATCATCAGCCAAGACAGGTGAACACCTATCTGTGCAGGCTTAAACTTATGAGATTTTTTTTTCTGTAGGAGATGAACAACAAAAGCTGAAAACGAAAAACTTTAAGTTCTCAGCACATGCTTCTCCTCTCTGATCTCTGTGGTAGTTTAAGGCTGCTCTGATACAGTTACAGATCTGCCAAGTATAGAGACCACCACAATAAACCCCTAAATGGCTGAACACACAACAAAAATGCACAATATCAAATCAAAGATTGTGGTAGACAATGACCACAGTTCCACATATATCTGGGCGACCTGGTCTAGTAATTGGCATCCCTGCCCATGGCGGAGGGGTTGGAACTAGATGATCTTTAAGGTCCTTTCCAACCTGAGCCATTCTATGATTCTATGGTCTTCAGATTTTCATCCTACTTCAGTTACAAGTGCAAGCACCACAGTTCATACTGCAGTGTGAGCTCACCAGAGTTTGAGCAAGGTCTTGCAACTTATCTGAAAACCTTGTGGGCTTTTTAAGTAGTTTCATGCAGGGAAAACTTTTTTTCACTCACCCAACACAACCAACACTGTGCTGCTCTAACAGGAAGAATTAAAGGACTGTGGCAGAAACAACACATTGATTTTATTTTTGCTCTGACTCTGTATGTGAGTAGAAAAACAACTCTCCATACTATGGGAAGATACAGAATAAAGAAGGAAATTTGAAGGTGAGCTTTCTCTGTCAAGTCATTTGCAGACAAGTGCAAGTCTATAAACTCTGAGGGTAGCACTAAAACCATACCTGTAGCTGCAGATGCTGACTCTTATAATTTCTTTCAAACAGGACGTATCTCTTCCCCTTACTTCTAAAAAATTCCTTTAGGGCAGACTTGTACTTGGTCAGTTCTTCCACCACTTCTGAAGACAAGTCAACCACTGACTGATAGTGCCCAATAGGCAAAATCAAGACGTGATCAGGCAATAAGCCACCTTTTGCCAAGGCAAGATAGCACTAGAGTGAAACAATACACTCCCATTACTCACTGCAAGCAATACTTACTTACCATGCTGTGGAAACGTATTCTCTGACTGAATTTTGAGTATCTCCCAGCCTCGAAATTCTGCCTCAGGAACAAGAAATTCTTCTATCTGTCACTTATTAGGAATTGTTTATTAACAATTTATTCATTACTAGAGGAATAAGATGGACTGCTAAATGACAAAAAAAATTAATGCCAGAGAATGCCTTTTCTGCAGGAAAAGGAAAGAAGCTGAACTTCACCACTGTAGCTAGAATTTCTTATTGTGACAAGAAAATCCACTTGAAAAATATTACCAGCATTTAAAATAACCCTGTGAACAAACCTGTCCATGTAGCAGTTTGAAGTGCTATAGAGGAGCAATTAAGTTCAAGCAAAGTTAAGATACCGATGGTTGAATAAATCTCCAGCATGTACTTTGAGATGCTGACTTCAAAGCTATATTATCTTCTGTTTAATCTACATAACAAAACTGGAACCAATTATCCCAGGGAGAGCTGGCTTAACTCCTTCTTCCAAAGGAGGTCCCAGTTTACACCGAGCTCACGCTGGAAAAGTTTAGCCAGATGGTAACATAAGCAAACCACGAGGGCTGATACAGTTAGTGTTCTAGCACCACAATCTAGTTCTGCTGCTGAAGGAAAACTGGTCCATGCTTTAATTTTTAAAGGACTTTACCTATATCTCATGTCTTTTGTAGAGGGGATGGAAAGAAACTGAAAACAAAACTAAAAGTCAGCTTCAAAAGAACAAATGTCCATTTGTGGTTTTTAAGATTTAAAATTGGAGACTAATATTTTACATTGCTGTGTCTTAGCACAATTCTGCCACCATTTACAACATGGTACAGGTACTTACATGTGTGCCAACACTAACAACCAAGTGCTTCTCAACTTCTGGACTAGCCAGGCAGAACCAGCAGGGCCCCATGGGCTGTTCTTTATTGGGAGAGGAAAGAGAAACAAGTGTTAGTATAAGGCTTAATTGTCAGAACAAGATCAGTAACAGCTGTTATTTTCCAGCCACCCTTTCCAATTGACAAAGTGCTGAAGGTGTCGGAAGGACATGGCTCCTGGAAGCAGATCCAGCCAGAGAACCGGTGCCTCTGGGAAACTCCAGAAAACCAGGAGGTGGTAGCCGTCACACCACCACACCACCATGCTGACCACCATTCTCATCAAGTGCTCTGATTTAATGGAACAGCAGTAACTCCAGGAATTTAGTGGTTATAGCTAACTAATAAGGAAGCACCACCACTTCACCTGGAGCAGAAGACATCTGGCACACCTCCAAATCAAGTCTACAATGGTCTGCGTCCAACAGCTTAATCCTACCACAAGAAGTGGCGTCAGAGGGAAGTCACTCATCCAAAGATGAGAAGAGACATTGGCAAACACACCTGTCAGTTCTGGCCTATTCATCACATTCAAAACACTTGGATTCACACCCAAATTGCAATACTTGAGCTGACCTTTAATATAAGCTGATGGAATTGATAAGCTAGGCCTCTCCTTTAAGACACCTACGTTCACATCCTCTGCAGGCTGCATACAAGAACAGACAAGCAGCTTTGCAAATGCAATAAACATGATGGGGCTTTCCCAAGAACTACAGGAAACCAAACATCCAATTCATTTCATTTCTGAGCCTAACAGTGTAAAAAGGCTCTCTTCTCATGACACCAAACTCCAGAAGACTTTGGAAGTTTTAAAACTATGCATAGCGGCACACTATGCCCTAGAGAAGTGATGGTAAAGCAAGAAAAACCCCACACATTCTTTCATCAAAACTTACCATCATTACAACCAGTTGTGCCTCTGTGGGCACCTGCAGAGAAATGACACTGCGCTCATGTTAGTATAAAACAATTTATCCCATAGAACCATTATGTGCAAGGACTATCAAAAGATTTGGAAATCTAATAAATAAAAACTGAACAAGTTAGTCTCACGTAACATCTTCTAACCCACTGGCTGTGGGAATAGCTTTCACAACAAAAAGGAAAGTTATCACCTGCATTTTAAGCCCCGATTTCTTTATAAACGAGTCCACTATTTCTACAGATACACTTGCAACAACACTGTCACTGAGAAGTCATGATCCTTAAAGATGTCATTTTAGTTTCTTCAAGTCGGACAAACTCTACTGAAATTCACAGCACAGAAATACAGAGTTAACAGAAGGGCTTCCTCCCTTTCCAGTTCATTAATAGTTTGTGAACTCAAAAGCACAGAACAACTGAAGTAGTGTTTCAAGAACTCCTAAGCACTGTGACACCTCTAAATGGAAACATGCTGCTTTGTGAAACTGCCTGTTGTCGTGCTCAGAGGCCAGTCTGGTTCAGAGGGTAAATGGCGTCAGTCCAACTGCAACCACCACAGATCCAGATGGCTTTTAAACTATGCTTTTAATTTCTCTTTCATCTACTGATTGTCAGGTTTTTAGGAAACAAGGGACTTTTCATTCCTCTGTATTACCACAGCATCTAGTACAGTCAAAATGCATGTGGGCAAGCTGACATACATAGCTCAACAGCTTGAAAAAAAATGAAGAGTGAGTTGGTCCAATGCCTCAGTGGAAGTGTACAGAAAGAATCATCTACATACTTACGGAGTTTTTTAGCTTGCTTAGGTTGGGAGTTCCCTCTCTCTTTTGCATCTAAAAGACGTTTCTTTCCTTGATGCTTGTTCAAATCAAAGAAAAACTGACAAGCTGGTTCTTCCTGTTTAGAAAATGAAAACCAAAGCCCATCATAACTGCAAAAAATCTACCCAACACCTACCTCACCAGCATTGAGGGATTCAGTGGAAATGCAACATCAGAAAAAGCAGCATCTGAGTAGCCAGTAGCCTGAGGGAGAAACTGAGGGCAGAGGACTGTTCTGTAGTCTACAAGCTTAGAAAGAGTAAGACCACGTACGCTGAGATGCCCACAGGGAATAGATCTAACTACAGCAACACCATGCAGACCTGCAGGAAGAATCATAGAATGTTTTGATTTGGAAGGGACTTTAAAGGTCATGTAGTCCAACCCCCTCTGCAGTAAGCAGAGGTATCTTCAACTAGATCAAGTTGCTCAGGTTGCTAGAGCCCCAAACAACCTGACCTGGAATGGTTCCAGGGATGGGGCATCCACCACCTCTCTGGGCAACCTGTGCCACTGTGTCCCCACTCTGAGCATAAACCCCTTTATTTTTAGCTCGTCTAAATCTCCCCTTTTAGTTTAAAACCATCACCCCTTGTCCTGTCACAACAATCCCTGATACAAAGACTGGCCCCATCTTTATTATAAGCCTCCTTTAAGTACTGAAAGCCTGCAATAAGGTCTCCCTGAAGCCTTCTCTTTTCCAGCCTGAACAACCCCAACCCTCTCAGCATGTCCTCAGATCAGAGGGGTTCCAACCCCAACCATTTTTGTGGCCTCTTCAGGACCCACTCCAACAGGTCCACGTCTTTCCTGTGCTGAGGACTCCAGAGCCAGACACAGCATTGCATGTGAAGTCTCCCCAGAGTAGAGTAGAAGAGCACAATTCCTGCCCTCCCTTGCCTGCTGGCCACACTGCTGGGGATGCAGCCCAGGATACAGTTGGCTTAAGAAGAGGCAAATTGCAACAAACTCCCATGCACCGCATCAATAAAATTTGGTTGACGCAAATGGTTTACATAAAACTCTGAAGTGTTTTGTACAGAAATAAAAGTTAACACTTTAGGTTTAGGTTAAAGCTAAACACTGCTTAAGCTTTCTTAACATGGGAGAGTAAAACCACACTGCATACATGGGAGAAAAGGCAGCAGTACCTCTGCACACAGGGGTGCTTTGGCCTTCTGTGCCTCCTTCTGTGATTTTCGGTATGGATTTTCGGTAACATCCTGTGGCTGTTTCACTAGCTCTGCAGGGTCCATCAAGCTCATTGGAACAATGCTGAAGGCATAGAGATACTGGAAGAAAAACAGATGGCTCAAACGCAACAATCTTTTGCCATGACTGCAACTCCAAAGAGGTCAGCCATGTACCAAGCCACCCTGAAACAGCAACACACAACTTAGCACTGCAAGAACTCAGCAAATCGGTGTTTAAGCTAAGACGTAACATGAAAACCACGCTCCCTGTGCCACTCTCCTACCCAGCACAAGCAAGAGTGTGGAGTGCTTCTAGTGGCTCATTCCTTTCACTTTAAGAAAGATCTTTTTGAAAAGAAGCAGTGTATCCTACTTGAAACAGAAACTACTTTCATTCTTGCCTGTTTCCAGGCTTTCTGTCTGTCCAGAACTCCTGGACCATTTTTTTGTTACCAGGCCTAGATCCTATGCCTTCTTATCTACTAGCAACCTGTCCTTCTGAAGCAATATTCCGTAACTGTCTTATGGGGAGAAGAGAAACAGGTTAAAAGAAAAACAAAACAAAACACAATAGTCTCTTCCCATCCTAGAAGTTACTGTCAAAGATTTGTAAGGGCTCCTTAGGAACTTCACTTCCTTCTTAAAGCAAGTCATGCAAACAGAAAAATTTTTAAAGCAGCTGAGGAAAGGAATGGCAGCTTTCTAATCATTTTCCTCTGCAACTGTCTTCACAGCTACAGGCCATTTGACCAAGCAGAGAACAATGATACCTTAGAACATATCTTGCAGTCTTCACCATTCTGAACAAATGGCATGTGCTACTCAAGTGAGAGACATGCCTTCACCTCAGTCAAGCTTCTAAATGGTAAGCGCTGTCCCCCAGCCAAAGCTGGGCTTACTACCCCCTTATTTGTACTTGGAAAAGAAGAAAGATTCAAGAGTGTCAGTACCTTTTTCTTCCTTGCATTGCCAACATCAGCAAGTGCAATAAACCTGCTCACATGCTGTGGTGTCTCCTGTAGCACTTTGTGATTTCTGTAAGGAAACAAAACATGACCGTACTGTCATATACATATAGAAAAGGACAGTGGGAAAACCACATTTTCAAGATAGCACATCAGCCACATACAGTCTTCAGCCAAGAACAAGAAGGCTTGAAGACAGACTCATGAGATCTAACAGCAAACAGCTGCACAGACCGACACCTTTAAAGTATTTCCTGTGAGAAGGATAATCATCTTACCCAACACTAATACTACAGCCTTAGTTTTGTTTGTAGGTTGTTTTGACACCTACCTCATGTCACCAGTCACATTTTGTATACCAAGCTACAGCTGAAGACCCCAATCTCTTCACTACACCAGAACTTTTCCATGACACATTGTCAGAGAAAGACACGCAAATTACACTGACTGTTCAGATGTGACTGGGCAGATAACTTGGCATCAGATTCACAGCAATGTACCTGGACAAACGTGGTCAGCAATGGTACAGTTTTAGAAGCAGCAGAAATTACAGTAATAAGATGCATCTGAGAAATAATCTTGACCCTGTGTTGGGGCTGGATGACTTAATAAAACTAAAGTTGTCCTCTTGCAGTCTTTAAATATTCAACTCTTGTAGAAAATATATGAGATTTCACATACATACCTGTAAGGAAGTCTTTCATAATAGGCCTTCTCCAAGGCAGCAAAGTGGTACCTTGGTTTGAGACTTGAAGCTAGATCAGCCACTAACTTGGAGCCACATTTCTTGGTATCAATTTCTCCCTATAAAATAGAAGCTGTTATTAAAAAAGTGTCAGACTGCAGTGAAAAGAAACAGTTTTATACTGAACTGCATGCTGGAAGTGTAGAGACTAACTATATTGGTGTCCTGGTTTGGGTGATGATTTTACTTTTCAGTTAAAGCTCCTCTGAGAAATTCCATTTATTGACACTAACAACATGCTTTTACAGACACTGCCTGCTTCCAGCAGTGATAAGGCCTAATGTTCAGATTTACTACCAGGGATTGGGATGCAAAGCAAGGGCACTGCTAAATCTTGTGCCTCATGTTGCGGGGGGGCAGGGTAAAGGCTGCACCTTCAGGGAGGAGTGGACAGGACAGGTGACCCTAAACTGATCAACTAAGTATTCCATTCCATATACATCATATTCAACATAAAACTGACGGTCAGTTCCCTCTTTCTCTCCTCTCCCTCCTTCTTCNTTCAGCCCTTGACAATTGGTTGCCACTGCCTGGAAGTGGAAAATAAGTAAAAAGGGCTTGATTTTCTATCATCACCCAGAGCATACTCATTTATTCCATTCTGTGTACTCAGGGTTTGCAAGCCCTCGTTTCATCAGTCCAAGTTTGCCAAATTTTAGTTCTCCTGGTCTTGTGAAGTCAGGGCAGCAAAGAGCGAGTCTGGCAAACACCAGATGCCGAAATCATTAAGGCAAATTTTGACCACATGCCCAGTGCCAAAGCATTAGTGTGTGAGTCAACCTAATAGGAAAGGCAGGAGGTTTCCTTAGGAAGCAAAATTTTATCCCACTCTCATCCCTGAGAAGTCAGAACAAAACAAACCACAACCAAAGAACAGACTTCAAACCATTTCCTTGGGTGAAGGCTCTTGTGCTATCTTTTTGCACCACTTAAAACAGGCAGTTACCATGCATCTCAGGAAAAGGAAACCCACAGACTTTTCCAGGGAATCAATTCACATCCATGCAGTTTAACATTTCATATGAATTTTGCTGAAAGAGAAACTTCAGGTAACAAAAAGCGAGAGACCTAATTGTTCATTCCAAAAATTCCTGCTTTCAGTGATGGGATTACAGAGTCTCAATGTACTAGGGAATCTCCATGACTTGCTACTGAAATCCTTAGGTGATGGGATTCAGCACTCTCACCGCTGGGACCTGGGTTCAAATCCCAGTCAGGGAAGCTTTGTTGTGACTTAGTCTTAGGGAAACCTACTCTGGCAGGGGGGTTGGACTAGATGATCTTTCAAGGTCCCTTCCAACTCCTAACATACTGTGATACACACTCAGAAAAGATGCATATTTGAATATAATCACTACTAGTATACTCCTACAGTACTCCAAGTGAGTACATTCTCAAACAGTTGATGCTGAAGGAAGCCGAGTGTGGAAGGATACACTGAACTACTACAGAGAATCCTCACTGGAATTTCAAGACTTCTGGTTTGCTTGTTTAGCTTTGATTTTTTGGTTTGTTTGTTTAGTTTTTGCTTTTGTCTTTGGTGGTGTTTCGTTTTGTTGTTGGTTTGGGGGTTTTTGTTTGGTTGGTTGTTTTTTTTAAGCCAGACCATTACTACAACTTTGTTCTCTCCAACTCCCTAGGCTAGCAGGGTTGTTCTTTGTGGGTGGAAATGAGGGAGGGTTTTTTATGCTTTTAGATGGAGGATTGCATCTCTTTTTAGATGTCGGAAGATACTAGAGGAAAAAAAAAGCATACTTTTGCCATGGTATGTGGCCTTGCTCTTTAAGAAAGTTTCAGATCAACTGAACTTACAACAGGAAAAATAACAACAGAAAACTGGACACAAATGAAACAACATCCTCAAAATCCAAACAGAGGAAGAACAAGACCACTTAGTACAGCTGACTGATACTTAAGGAAATAGACAGCAAAACATTTTAAAAGTTTTGAAGGGCGGGATAAATAACAACTTAAGTCAAGTTCTATTGAAGATGCTTACAGCATAGCATTGCAAATCAGAGACTAGCAGTATATACAACCTACTGAATTCAGAGCAATATGTATGATTGGATGAAAGCTGATGACTCAGCAGTGACAGATAAAACACCCTGAATCTTCAAAAATCCTCCTCCTTCTCTGAAGAACCAGAGCATCCACTGTCTGTTCCTTACTCTCAGCTTTCTCAAGCACTCAGAGATTGCCCAAGAGCCCAAAATGCTCCAGCAGGCAGAAGGAAAATCCTTTGCTAAACCCATCTGGAAACCCATTTTACCAGAAAACAGAACACTTACCGCACTGTTGGCAAAAGCCCCGACACCTCTGGGCCAGGGAGATGTCAACAATATATCCACACCTTTGAAGTTTGGGGTTGATAACAATGATGTTTTTAATTCTGCCACATCCTTTGCACTAAAACTGTAGGCAGGGGCTGGCTCTTCCTGGGACTCGGTACCACTCAGGTATGCGATCTGCAGTCCAGAAGTACCACTGTAAAGACCTCGTCGGCCTGCATTAATACACGAGATGTAGAAATTGCATCATAGACAGAGGAACAAATTCTGCCTTACTTCTACTGAAACTACCCTTACAGATAGCACATCTGCTGTGCCCATAAACTGACATAAAGACATGTTTTAGTGCAATGGCTCAAACCCGACTTTGCCCATAGTGAAGCAGCTGTTCAGACAACCCCCAGACTTCTCACTGCTATCTTGCTTCTCAAAACTCAATCCCTATCAAACGGTTGGTAGGAAGGCTGAGCAAAAAACGTCAATTGCAAGTGCTCTTACTTGTTACAATTTTTGTCAGGTGGCATTCTAGAAAGATACTAGCTTTCCCCTTAGCTTTGCTACAGATTCATTAATTTTAAAAGGATGGCACTTCTTAACTCTCTTACTCTCTATAGTCTCAGAGCATAGCAAAATCATACTTCAGTTAGGAAGCCTTCCCAATATATAAAGACAGGCACACTATGGGAAGATAACATTTTCAAAGAACAGGCTCTTTCAATCACTATTGCTTTTGATTAGCAAGTTCAGTGATAGAAAACAATAAAAACTGCAGGGTTCCCTTTGACATTTTACATAGCAGACTGTATTAGCCTTTCAACATATAGTTGAATGCCAGTCTGAACCCCAGAATAAAAAATACCACCTTAAAATTTCCAGAGAAAGGGCTTTGACGTGGGAAGATCAGAAAATGTTCATGAAACACCACAGGATAAATGCATATCCCTTATCACAAACTAGGAGCAGCCTTACCTAAGTAAGTGATGTTCTCAGCTAATTCACAGCCACTGATGTCTGGAAAATAGCTCACCCTCCCTTGGTCATTTGCACCAAGCACGTAGGTTGGAATTGGAGCTGAGAAAGAAAACCACATGCACTTAGTCTGCTTTAATTCAAGCACATTAGCACAAGTCCAGTCCATATTTACTAGAAACAGGCAGCAGGTCCCACCCATTTTTACAGACCACGACAGCACTCCTTTGCATTGTTCTGAGGAGCCATAAGCACAGAACAAGAAACCTTCCTTCAAAGTAAGTCCCCAAGTCTGCTGTTTCCACAGATGCACAGAGAATAACCTCTGCTTTAACTACAACTCACTCCACTGCCTACATAAGATCAGCTTCAAAATGATCCATACCTCTAAAAACATGGGTATTCCCTTGGGCAATGCTAAGTAAATACCAGAGCACAGGGACAACTGGTGATTCAGTTTAAGGTGATCTAAATTTGTATAGCTATCAAAACGTACATCATTGATGGTTTAGGGGAAAAGCTCAAGTTCACCTGGTAGAAGAACTGGATGCATACTTCACCTAGAACTGGTGGATGTAATAATAATAAAAAAAAAAGGTAAGTATCAGGTTTAATTTCCCTACATCTAAGTGATCAATAAAAAATATTTCTCCAAAAAGCATAAATCAAACCTTTTCAAGCTATTAAAGCAACAACTGAAGTCAGAGACACCTCCTGTAGATTTCCTAGCAGACCAGTACACCGGTAAGCTGGCCAACAGTTCACCTCATCAGCAGGTCCTAAGTTTTTCACTGAATAAAACTAGAAATAGTTTCCTACTTAGGAAGGGAGAGCAGCAGCAACACAGCAACTCTGCCACAGCTGTAGTTAGGCTGCTGCTTGAAGTTCCAGCTCCCACAGCCCAAAGATAAAGGAGATCGCTTTTTCAATTGGAGAGCTGAGTTTGAAAACTTTATGAATGGCCTGTCAAAAAAAAAAAACAAATGGAAGTGACACAAATCTTGTTTGTGTCTATGTGTATGGGTGAGGTTTTAAGCTACAGATTTTTTCAATTGTTCAAAGGGTAAAGACAAACTAAGCAAGGATAAGCAAAAATGCATCAGCCCAGGGAAGACTTTGCTGTTAACACCCACTCTTCTCCTTAAAAGCACAGGAGAGCCTCCTTGGGGAGCAAAGTTTCAAGTGGTAACAATTCTCCTTATATTCTCAGAGCAACAGCAACAGAAGGCAGCGCACCTTGCCACGAGAAGTCCTCAGCCACAAGCAGCAAATGAGACTTTTGTCTAGATGGTTCACACAGATAAACAAACAGGGGGGGTAACTAAGGAGTGATGCATCACAACAGAGGAATCAGAAAGCAAGAGCCCCAGCTCCTTTCTGGTTTGCCTTAGACCAGAGGCAAGATCCAAGGTAGCACTGAAGAGGAAAGAGGACACTGCAAATGCTCCCAAAGTAGCATCTCCCTTACGAGAAGTGTAAGAAAAGAGGCAGAGAAGTCCACTTACAACTTTTCTTATTCATAGCTGGGAAAACATCTTCAGCATAAGGCCTAGGGGGACCAAAGAAGTAATAGGCAAACCCTGCTCCTTTGGAAAGCCTTATGATCTCCATGGGTGAAGAACAGAGATGCTCAGCCTACCAGCGTCTCTGCTTTCCCCTTTCTCCTCGGAACTGAATGCAGGGAAGAGAAGAACAGCATTGCTGCACACTATGGAGAGGTATGTGGTAGAAGTGTGAAGGTGGGTATGAACAGGGAATGACCAGGAATTGCTGCAAGGGAAGCACCACAAGCAGCAAAAGAAGGGCTACACTACACACTGGCAAGTATGCTGGTATTCCATAGCCTTGCTGACTGAAGCACCGTAAATATCTACGTACACCTCCTCAGGCTATCCTGGTTGAGCAAACACATATGGCAGCCTGCAGGCTGAAACTGTAAGGAGGTGATGGGATGAACACAAGTGGAGCCAGAAGACATCCAGGCAAGAAGAAGACTGACTCCAATTAGCAGCATCCTGTGTGTCTCCTATGACTGCACACAGTGCAGGCCAGACAACCCGTGCAGGCACAGGCCTTAACGCCCAAATCACGGAGAGACCACTTGCACACAGGCATCTTTGTGCTCCCAAGTCTGAGAGAGTGTGACAGAAATGAGTCTCGTTTCAAAAGAAATCCATATTTCCCTCCTGTGTGGAATTTTCCTACTTGAGTTTAACTACTTAACATTACACCATTTAACTGCAACTTCTGCATTTAAAAGCACAGTGAATGAGACAGCAAAGTGGGTCACAAAACAGAGCAATCACCAGCATCCAGAGTGACATCCTTACCTTTCTTGGCCCCTGTGCGATACTCTGCCCATTCTGTCTCTGAAGTAGAGCCAAAAAAATTCCCAACACATAAAAGCATCTAAAAACATCAGACAAAGTGAGAGTTGCCATTTGGCCAAAGACACGGTACATGCAACTTTTTCGCTGACATGCTGTATTCTCACAATGCTGTGACATACACCACTTTAACAGCATTTTGTTCGGTATAGTAAAAAGGTTCCTCTGCGTTTGTCTAAAATTAAACACATAACAGCAACATTAACGAGTTTAAATGCGACCGGAACAGAGTTGCTCTCCCACGCTCTCTGCTCTCTCCTCGGTGCTGGACAAGGAGTGCTGAGAAGGTGTCTAGCCCACTCCGCTGGCCACTTCCTACACACCAAGCTGAAAGAGGAGGATCACGGCCCCAGAGGGACGAGCGCGGCTCCAGATAGCCGAACACCTACCCAGGAATTTCTCCCGTGTCAGCCCGGGTAGGCTCCTGACCCGAGCCATCCCAAAGTCTCTGCTCGCCCGCGAGACGAGAATGAGAGCCCCACGAAGAACAACTCCACTCGCCGTCTCTTGGTGCCCCACAGGAAGCGGAACGGAGAGCGGTATCCCGTTCCCGGTTCCCCCCAAACCCGACGAGGACTTACGTCGAAGCGGCCGCTCTTGCCCTGGATGGCCCGTACCCGCCCGAAGAGCGCCTCCAGCCGCCCCTCAACGTCTCCGCACGCCAGCCTACAGAACACGGAGCGTCAGCGGCCGCCGCACAACACACCTCCGCCGCCCACCGCGCTCCAGCACCCTCCTCCTCCTCCTCCTCCTCCTCTGCCGCCCGGCCCGACCCCGCCCGGCATGCCGCCCTCACACGCGTAAGGGTGAAGCCGCCATCTCAGAAACGCTCGAGCCGGAGAGGCTCCGCTACGTCCGACCAGCTGCCGCTTCCGGGTGCACCAGTTTAAACACTCCGCCGCCGTTTCTGGGGAGAAGGGTCGGTGTCTCGCCAAGTGCGAGCGGACCAGATTGCCTCATGAGGACAGAGCTCGGGGGTGACCTGGGGCTACGGGACTGGCTTTAGGCCAGGTGCTGGAGCTGGGGGCAGCTGCACAGGGGCCAACTTGCCACTGCTCTCCCTGTTGACAGAAGCAACTTACACAACGTCGATGGAGGTCAAATGTGGGGGAAGCATAGCCATCGTACCCTTCAGTCCCATTCATTCCATTCATTCACATACAGAATATTTATGATATACTGCTGGAGCATTTTACCAGGTGGTCAAACTCAGCTGGCAGTCAGGTACTGAAACTCATCATCCAACAAGCCTTCAAGTCCTATCTCAACTTCTGCTGCATTCTGCTTTGTCAGTTAAACTAACGCAAACACTTCACATGCAAAAGAATTAAAACAAAGACTTCAACTAAATGAACTACAAACTTTATGATTCATCATAATGACACCAATAATAAGAATAGTAATAATAACACAGTCTTTTAAAAGCAATTAGGTATGCCTTCAGGATCAACCAGGCTTTTGTATCAGAGTACAATTGATTGATACAGGGGTAAGGACCTTCACTAACAGGCATGTGTAGGGGGAAAAAGGTTTCCTTTTACAGCTTTATCACTAACATGTATAGGAGGAGAAAATTTATTTGACAGCTTTATCAGCAGCCACGATGTATACAGCTTGTAAACCACCTAAGACTGGGTCTGTAGTCTGGAGGAGGGCGAAGGGACCACTGAACATGACCAAAGAACTAAGGTTAAAAGTTCAGTCAGGAGGAAGATGTCTTACTTCATCTCCACGATCCCTGGCGACCACCACCATGAGATACTGCGCTTGCTCAAAGGGGCAGAGACCTTATCTGCATGTGAAGCGGGGTTAGATAATGCATATGTATAGGCAAGTTGGGAAATACAATGAATGTATAACACTTAGCTCTATAAAAAGGTGAGCACTGTTGCTAGTAGGTGGACACGTTTTGTGGAGGAGTGATCCCCGTGTCCCCGCCGGCGACAAAGCATACCCACTTTATAACCATTCTGGCTATAGACTGTTGATTCCACAAATCACTATTTTTCTGAAAATGTTTTTTAAAAAAACCCAATCAAACAAAACCTCAACCAAAGAGCTTCTATTCTACCAGTCAAGACACTTGATTAATTGTTGTGTGGAAGAGAAAACTAAGAAAATACTTGCAGAAACCAATTCAGATCTGGCAGAACCACATTCGTGCTGTCTGTAAATCAAATATTTCTACATATTTTATTTCAAATTTATCTTGTTAAAACTAAGTATTCACATCTAGAATAGATTTTTCATTCCATGTGAAAGCAACATGCCAAACACCCTCTAGCTCCATTGTCACTGAAAACCAAAACAAAACTGTTCAGACTGGGCTCATAAACAGCTACAGCTGGCATAATACCAACATGCAGCAGTAATGGAATTCAAAAAATGCCCAATTATGAAAATGTTTTAACTCCGAGAACTTCTGACACTGCACTGAGTTAGTTATGCATACCTTCAAAATAAAAAAAAACTCCAGTAATCAAAAGTTGTATGTCTGCTTTTAATGAAACAAATTTTAAATAGTAAAATAATAAATTTTAAAGCAAATATTTACATATTCAATCCAATTCCTCTCCAAACACTCCTGGTTAATAAAGAAAAGATTCTTACATAATTATCAGAAGTTCTTACAATGAAGCAGTGTACTTCTGGAAAAGCGATTAAGTGTCTGCTGAATATTTTACCAGTGTTCCCAAATCCACAAGAGAACACTGTTCCTATAATATAGTATTCCTCCTTCTGTCCCAGAAGGCAGGAGCATTTTCAGAATATGAAGTACTTTCCACATACTGAAACCACTTAGGCACAGCTAAAGGATATTTTAGAAATATGGCTTTTGCAGGTAAATTCACTTTGCGTCTTTAAAGTCACACATAACTAAGGCATAAAATGCTTTAAATTCAAACCTTTTGTCTCTTCTTCCAAATAGTGTTAGTCTCTCTGTACTTTCTCAACCAGCCAGATCTTCTGAACTAAGAGTCTTTTATTCTGTTGCTCCCTTATTAGAGCCAATAAGATCTGCATTTTCAGGCAGATACACTCCCATGCTCTGTAAAATGTTAGAGGTGGGTCCTGCCAGTCCAGACTGAGCATTATAGGATTCAAGCAGATTAGCTACTAGGTTCATATCCACATCAACTGGGGTCAACTCAGTATCTTCAGCTCCAGAATTAGGAGCAGTGTTTTGAGATGTAGTTGTTTTAACAGAACCTGCCTATAGTAAGCACAAAGAGAAAATTTTATCAAATTGTATAAACATACTGGAAAAAAAAAAGCCCAAACAACAAAGAGACAAACCACAAGAGAAAAGAAACAAGGAAAGAAGTTCTGCAGCCAGCAAAGTTCCAGCAGTATGCTTAACACTGTCCTGATTGACAGGAATTTAGTAACCAAAGGCTCAAGCCAGTTAAAAACCATCACTTTCCATTTTACAGATTAAGCTCAAAGCAAAGGACAGAGAGGGTTACCAAGTCCTGGCTTAGTTTCCCATGGGAGAAATCTACAGGAACGCAAGAAGACAAGCTGCAGATGCTTGCATTACAATTGAAACAGGAAGAAACTGGAAAATGAAACAAAGTCTTGGAAAGGATGTGCACGTTAAAGCTTAGACACGTTTTTGTTTCCAAAAATATACCGTGGTGCAACTGCAGCACATCTTGCTTGCACGTGGGATTTTCTTTTTTTAAGAATCAGTTAGGACACGATCAGAAGACAGAAGTTTTTGATCACGTTACTCAGACTTACCACTTCTAGCATATTTCCTCTTTCCTACTAAAGCTCTCAAAACTATTTATGCTACAAACTAGAACTCAAGGCATACTTACCCTTTTCTTTTGGATGGCGAAACTTTTACCAACATTGGTATGTGCCAGCTCATGGTCCATCTCATTCATGTATGATTTGAGGCTGCCTATAAGCTCATTAGGCGATAACTTCTGGTCTTGCCTTTGATTTGCAGCATATAAGTCTTCATCACCCTCATCTGACAAGTCAAACTCCTGTTCTTCATCCAGATCATCGGAATCCAGCTCTTCTGAGTCTGTCCCTGTGGGGGAGGTTTTTTTCTTGTTTTTTTTCTTTTATGTGTGTCAGCACAGATAGCAAACAAATCAGTGCAGTGCCTATGGGTGTTCAAAGACCTAGAGATGCCAAATAAGCATGAGATACTCTGACAAAAGAAACAAAAAAGCAATCTCACCTAAAATTCTGTCTAATGCCTTTGTAAAAGAATCCACGTCAAAAGTAACATTGGATTCATCAGATGACCTGAAATATAAAAATATTTTTAAATAAATAAAGATTTTATGCTTGCACAAGCCAGACACAGGCATAAGCCATATGGCATACTGTTTTCTCTCAAGCCTAAGTTAAAGTTGGGACATTTCAGCTGATGGTCTCGGAAGTGCTTAGAAGTCTGAGGCCTGTATGAATTAGAGACAACACATCAAGTGGAGGAATTACTGACATGAAAAAGAAAATAAAACCAACAACCTTAATTGTTGTTGTGGTCAAACAAAAATTGCACCGAAGACAACCAAAATAAGCATGCCTGAATCCTTCTGGAACAAAGCGGTGGTGTTACACCCTAAATAAAGATTGAATAAGCTGAGAATCTCAGTGGTCTCCTGCCTAGAAAGAACACCAGAGGCTTCATTCTTCTCTCTGTTAAGGCTTGGTGGTTTGCCTGTTTTTTAAATAACTGAAAAGTTCTACATTATAACTCAGACATTGACACTGACACTAATTAAAAAGGATCAAAAAGTTAAGAGTAGACACAACTGAGTCCCTTGACTAGACCTTTATATGCTTGATACAGCTTACACAGCATTACTTTTTCAATATTAAAAGCATTAAAAAGAACCTGGACAATATACTGCTAACTCTTCATTTTTTAAAATAGAAGGCCTGTCCTCACAACAGTCACACAAGTGGCATTCTGCTGTTGTCTAAATAGTTAAGAGTCTTCAGTCAGCACCTGTCTCCCACTGTTGAGAACAATGAGAGGGCTTCAGTGAGTCTTTTCTTCTGCTTCTAGGTGTACAGTATGTGCTTCCACAGTGTAAAAACAGGCCCAGTATATTCAAAATAGTAATCTACAGGAAATCTAAATACAGCTATAGCACAAAAATCAACAATCTTCATTGCCAGAGGTGGAGTCCCTCAACTTAAGTTTCATTTCTGTTTCTGTAGAGCCTCATCAGAAGAATCTTTGCAGTTTCTTCCTTCATAGTAGAAACATTTCAACACAAATGAATTCAAGATGCCCATTTTAACAACAGTGCTAAGAGACATGGTAAGGAACAACAGCAATCCTTCAGATTAAAAGGTTAAAAAATGAAAACCTCAAACCCAAACTAATTAAAAATGCTGAATAACAGCATAACTTCAAGAGTTTTTACCTGCAGCAGTGGCGGAGCAGTAACCAAGTTGGTTTACAAGCAACTACATAATCACTAACATTGGTTTGTTTCAGGCCTCTACAGCTAAGCCGAACACTTCCAAACTTTGATTCTCTGCATCACAGATATCAGCAAAAGCACTGCAGCAGGACAAAAATACACTCCACACCAGACTTAAAAATACTACTACCATGGCATTTCTGCTCCTTCATGTGTTGAGACTTTGGATACAAATGCCTTCATGCTTTCAGTAAGTGCTTCCAAGTCGTATTTCTCCCCTTCCTCATTTGAGGAAGGAAGGGACTCATTTCTTGCCTCCTTCAGCAGCTGATCTAGGTCATCCGGTGTAATTTCCAGCCAACTGTCATCTGAAAGAATAAAGGACGTATCTGTTATGCTGTGCAAGTCTGTTAGTCCAGAAGGCCAAGTCCAGATGGTTCAGAGTGCTGCTAGCATTTTGTAGTTTATTGTTGCGCTATTGAGTTTTCATGCTGCTACTGGATGGCACAGGATATAAGGCAGTGAGAGGCTGAGTTCAGATTTCATTTTACTACTTTAAAACTATGCTTGCAAACTAGAAGATACCATTCTAGTCACAGATAATCCTTCTACCACTAAAAGAAGGACGAAAAGGCTTAGACTATGAAGGGAGAATCAATTCAACCTTCAGCTGTGATCGCTGGCACTGAATGTTGGATTTGTGCGCTACCACATCATTCAGAAATACAGACTTGACCTGTACTGCACACTGGCAACAACTACACTGCTGTCAAATGACTGGGAAAAAGCTATTATGTAAAGTTCATACTACCTATCAAAGGAGACCAGATAGTAATTAACTTTGTATTGTCAGTAATGGAATTGGTTTATTATTATAAAATGATTAAATATTTTGTCTGGTAGCTGACACAATGTACTTGATCTAGTCTAAGTGTGCATGGTGTTACCATCTTATGGTACCAAACCAGAAACTGGACTGGGTATCTTGTCAAATTCACAGCCCTGAGCTTTGTGGCTTACATAAATGAACTGACCGTCTCAATCTTAAATGACAGCAGCCACAGGATAGAAGACAAACTAAGCAGACACAGAGACATGTACAATGCTGTTAACATTCACCATCTCTCCCTGCAAATAATAATTTGTGATAGGAATAGTCCACCCCCCATCCTGCTCACCATCCTCTGGAGGAAGACAAGCTGCTTCTCTCTCAAATTTCTTCAGATCAACGGTTGTTGTCTGTAGCAATGACAAGATTTCATCACCTGGGCTCACTTCAACAGAGCTAGAATTTAAAAATTCAATTTACTGAAACAGATTTTTACTAGTGTTACAATGCCAATGGCATCACACACTCTACATGCAGGTTTTCCCTCAATGTCTCATTATTCCTTCTGTGCAAACAGGTCGAAAAGATACATGAATTTGAGGGAAATACCAGAATACTACAAAGACAGTATTAACCAAACCAAGACACAGTCAATTACTGTATTTCCTTGTTGATGGCTCCAAAGCGCATCTCTCATGTTTCTGTCTTTCGTTACACTTATTTTCATAGAATGGCTTAGGTTGGAAGGGACCTTAAAGATCATCTAGTTCCAACCCCCCTGCCATGGGCAGGGACACCACATGCACTAGAACAGGTCATCCAGGGCCACATCCAGCCTGGCCGTAAACACTGCCAGGGATGGGGCCTCCACAACCTCTCTGGGCAACCTGTTCCAGTCCTCACCACCCTTTGGGTAAAGAACCCCCTTCTAATCTCCAGCCTAAATTTCCCTTCCTTCAGCTTGTAGCCATTCCCCCGTGTCCTGTTGCAATCCGACCAGGAGAAAAGTCTCTCTCCTTCTGCCTTATAATCCCCTTTCAGGTACTGAAAGGTCACTATAAGGTCCCCTCTAAGCCTTCTCTTCTCCAGGCTGAACAACCCCAATTCCTTCAGCCTGTCCTCGTAGGGGAGGTGCTGCAGTCCTTTGATCATTTTTGTAGCCCTTCTCTGGACCTGCTTTAAGAGGTCCACATCCTTTCTGTGCTGAGGACCCCAGAACTGGACACACTACTCCAGGTGGGGCCTTACAAGGGCAGAATAGAGAGGCAGAATCACCTCCTTAGACCTGCTGGTCATGCCTCTCCTGATGCATCCCAGGACACGGTTAGCCTTCTGAGCTGCAAGTGCACATTGCCGGCTCATGTCCAGCTTTTCGTCTATCATGACCCCCAAGTCCTTCTCTGCACAGCTGTTCTCAACGAGTTCTTCTCCCAGCCTATACTCATATCTTGGGTTGCTCCTACCCAGATGCAGGACCTTACACTTGGACTTGTTGAATTTCATTTGATTCTCACAGGCCCATTTTTCAAGCCTGTCCAGGTCCCTCTGGATGGCATGTCGTCCCTCTGGCGTGTCGCCCACACCACTCAGCTTGGTGTCGTCCATGATCTTGCTGAGGGTGCACTCAATACCTCTGTCCAAGTCATTAATAAAGACATTGAAGAGCACTGGTCCCAAGACAGAACCCTGAGGGACACCACTCATCACCGACCTCCACCTAGACAAGGAGCCATTGACCACAACTCTCTGACTGCGTCCATCCAGCCAGTTTCTTATCTATTGGATGGTCCACCCATCAAATGCATATCTCTTCAGTTTTGAGATAAGGGTGTCATGTGCAACTGTATCAAAGGCTTTACAAAAGTCCAGGTAGATGACATCAGTCGGTCTTCCTTCATCAACCATTGCAGTCACTCCATCATAGAAGTCTATCAGCTTGGTCAGGCATGACTTGCCCTTAGTGAATCCATGTTGGCTTCTTAGAATCACCTCTTTGTCTTGCATGTGCCTTATCATCACTTCCATGACAATGCGCTTCATGATCTTCCCAGGCACAGAGGTGAGGCTCAGCAGCCTATAGTTCCCTGGGTCTTCCTTTCTACCCTTTTTATAAATGGGGGTGATGTCTAGGTAAACATTAGGATTGCTAGATCCCAAAGAGCACAGTCTGGAAATTCAAGTACCAAGCATTCCAAGCTGGCAAACCCTCAGATATGCTTGTAATGATTTATTTTTTGGATTTGATCTTTGGGAGAAATCTACAGCCAGCTGCATGTCTTGAGCAAAGGAGACAGATTACTCCCTATTTATTATTCACTGAGATTACTTTTCAGTGAAACTTCTAAACGCGTTCTGTTGCCAACAAAATGGTGCTTTTCAGTCACCTCTTAACCCATTCGGAATAGCTTAGCATTTTACAACAACAAAACAAAACGAAGTTATTCACCCAATTAACTTCTACTAGTAGAGAGTATTCTAGAGGAATTAATTCCCCTATGTCCTAGCCACAGCACCTATCTTAAGTGTACAATGGACAAAAGGGTTCAGTTTTTTTGTAACATAAGTTAAAATACTTACAGATACTGTGTACAATTACTCATTAATTCAAGTAGCTCTTACCTTTCTGGCTCGCTAATAGATTGCTGGAAGTAGTCTTCTGCCATATGCAACAGTTCCAAGTACTTAGCAGATCCTTTCAGTTCTCCCTATTCAATGAAAGTCACAAGGATGAATCTAAACAATTTTTCCTCCCCTTCTTTTTCACACTCAGGCTTCATAATGATGACTATTTGTCACACATAAATGTAGTGCTGAGAAAATCAAAACAAATAATACTGCTTTTCCATGTATGCTTGTAACAGAATATAGGAAATGGGCATAAGGTGTTTCCACAGTTACAATACAAATTAAAGTCTTATACTGCAATATCATACGGTGTACACTGAAAACAATCACAGACAACACTAGGATTCCAACAATCAGGAGAATTGCGACTTAATCTTTTTGGTGTTCGGGAACTGTACATGGAAGTGGCATTGCAGTACTGTAAGAGTATTCCCCTCTTCCTGTATTTAAAAGATATTAACCAAAGCATGTCCAATTTTATAACCTTCAAGGAAGCAGTCAATTTACATCCAATCTATAAACTTCAAAGTAGTCAAAATTTCAAAGTAGTCAAAGGCATCCAAAAAAACCCAAACAAACAAACAAACCTACCAACCTATAAAAAACATAAAACCAAAAAAAACCATTTTCCTGAGCCCAAATGGGTCCATGACTGTTAAGTCTAGATCTTTAAGAATATCTAATTCTAGAGGCATGCAAATGAAATGTAAAACAGTGAAAAGTCATACCAAAACACAAACATACTCTTGTTTCCTTCCATCAAGTGTATTTCCTCTTTTTTTGGATGAATTAATTATTAATCTCCAAATCCTTTTTCCTTTTTCATTTCCAAACCAAATTAATTAATTTCTAAGGGGAACAAACTGCACATACCTCCTTTAAAGACATTCATTCATTCATTTTCCACAGACTAGCATTAGATTTCTCGTCCTGCTCTAACTACTTACACATGTTCAAGAGCTAAACCATGTTTTTCCTGGAATGTTTAAAACAGACATACAACTTCACCTTGAAATAGTTTTTTTCCTTCAGGCTGCTGAGGAATCTCTCCCACAGGGGACCATGCAACACATTTCTCCTGGAATCAGGAGATACTTTACTGCACTTGGAGCACAAAATTTCAAAGCCATGAGCCTGTTTAAGACATACAACAACAAGAGGTTCTCAAGATGTGACCATTTTAAGTGCACCTTGAAAGGACTACATAAAGAACTGACTACCACCGAGCTCTTGATGAAGCTGCATTTAAGAAGCAGGTGCCAAACCCAATTACATGTTAGGTAGCTGTACCTTGCTTGCTTTGGAAGCTGGAATATGTCTTTCTACAGCAATAATAGATAGTTTTGACTTCACGAGGTTTCTCTACATGGGCAAAGCAACCTAGAAGACAGATCTATAGTGCACAAGCTAGTCCTCACACAAGCATGAAGACTTTATCTGTGTTTATAATCTACGGAAGTATAAGAGTGCTCTGTTCTGTAAAAGAAAACTCCTATGGCACTGTACTTTCAGGAAAATGGTAAATGAACTTGTTCACATTTTGCTGTACGAGCAGGCAACTTAGAAGTGAAGAGTCATTTCTCAGACACATGTAAACAAGCAAACTAAAGACTGAGTACAAAAATAATTACCAGTTTCATGCCCAATTCATAGGCTTTATATTGAGGGTGAGATGGGAGGGGCAGTGTGTATCCACTGCGTCTATCTGGAACAAACTTCTGCTGCTTCAGTTGTGCATATAAACACTTTGTGAAAGTAACCTGAAAAAGCCAGAGCAAAAGAAAACCACTCACTGCAGTGTGCCTGTATTGTGTGTGTACAGGCATCAACCTTTTTACCAGTCTCATCTAAATTTTGTTTTGAAGCACCCATAGTAGAGGCAACACCTCGTATGGCATTCAAAATACATCTTAGATGCATTTACCTAAGAGATGTTGCTTTTCAGATCTTACATAGTATTGCAAGTTGACATCTCTGAATAAACACAAACTTCATTTAATCTAAATACATTAGAAAAAAATCCTCAGTATTCACAACAACTACCCATATTTTGAAAAACATAAGAATTTTTTTCAATTAATAAAACCAATGCTGAGATTTCAAAAACAGTATAAAAGTCTAAAATTTGACTCCGAAGCTTATTTTCAGGGGTTCAGCAATGCAAACATATCAAATAAAACAGTGCTTGGACAATCCTCATAAAACATTTCATAAAATAGCTTTCACAAACCTGTGTAAACACATCTGAGAAGGTGAAAAGCCTTGGAACAAACAGCTAGGGGTAGTTAGGAGCAGCTACTTACACTGGCTGGCAGCACTGACAAACTGCTCTGATCACAGAACTCTATCAATTTACTTAGCAAGCATATTAGCAGAGGAAATACTAGCAGTAACCTCTGATTTCAGAACCACTTACCTCACTATCAGCCATTTGAAAGTTCATACATGTCAACCTGAAGGCAGAAAAGCTACTAATGTAATGAACTGGAAATTCATATCTAGCATCAAAAGAAAAAATTAAAACAGAAAACGTGCTATTTTAAAAATTAAATCAACTTATATCACTTGACCACAGAACCTCTGTCAGTTGCAGAACCTAATTAAATGACAAATCGCATCAAAAGGTTCACTTACTACAGCCATCACACGCTCATCTGGAGGGAAGCTTTGAAAAGAGCGACATGCTCGTAAATCTACAGGATCTCGCAGGTAGAAGGCCTGAACTGCTGCAGCCACCAAGGAAGGACGTTGCCTCAGCACCGCCACAATGCCCGCTGGAAGGTAGCAGTGGGCTCGGTGATACGAAGCCTGAATTTTCTCAGGATACCTGTAACATACAGTAGCAACATAGGGTATTAAGTGTACTGCTAGCCCAAACCACTCCACTCCTTTTTAATTATTCTTCCCATTTTCACTTTAATGTTAAGCTATATTATGGGCGAAGGACCAGAATATCACTCTAAAGTTTAGAATCCAACATATAGAATCTCTGATTATATATACACACACATATATATATATAAAAATATACACAGGTAATTGCCCTGGTTTGGGTTAGAACAGAATTAGTTCTGTTCGATGATTTTACTTTTCAGCTAAAGCTCCTCTGAGAAATTCCATTTATCGACACTAAAAACATGCTTTTACACACACTGCCTGCTTCCAGCAGTGATAAGGCCTAATGTTCAGATTTACTACCAGGGATTGGGATGCAAAGCAAGGGCACTGCTAAATCTTGTGCCTCATGTTGCGGGGGGCAGGGTAAAGGCTGCACCTTCAGGGAAGAGTGGACAGGACAGGTGACCCTAAACTGATCAACTAAGTATTCCATTCCATATACATCATATTCAACATAAAACTGAGGGTCAGTTCCCTCTTTCTCTCCTCTCCCTCCTTCATCTTCTCCTGTCCTTCAATGGTCAGCATCTGAACAGGACTCTGTCTGTTCTGCCCTCAATCCTGATCCACAAGTTCCTGCATCCAGCTCCAGGATCCAGTCCCTGAGCCTGGCTCCCATCTGCTGCTGAGGGCTTCCACCACAGTATCAGTGGTGATGGTGGTGTAGCTACCATCAAGTGGGGGGTGGGTTGGGTTCGGTATTGGGTTTTGTACATATTTGTATATATTTCACTTATCATTACTATTATCATTAAAGTAGTTTTAGTTTTATTTTCCAATCCACAAGTTTCTCTCTCTCTCTCTTATCCCTCTTCCTTTCCTGTGGGGGAGGAGGCAAGGGTAACAGGGAGCATCTGTCATTGGGTTGGTGGTTGGCCCAGCCTCGACCCTCGATAGTAATAAAAATTTAATCCCTACATTGGTATACTGAATCACTTGTGAACTTGACCAGCAAGTCCAGCTCTGCAGTATCCTTCAAGGCACCAAATGTAGAAGTCATCTGACTCGCACTGTTAAATCCTTGCAAAAAACAAGGTACAGAGTTGAACACGCCTGTGACAAGCTGATGCTCTGAAAAGTGTGCAGGTTCTTCAGTGCAGTTCACAATCCTTTTCCACTCTGTGCAAAAACATGTCGTTGTCACCAAAGCAGTGGTGGCATCATAGCAGTCAACCACCTTCAGAGCCCTCAGATAACACTAAAGCCTACAGGGACACCCATCCCCCTTTTTAGAAGAATGCCACCAAGAAATCTCTAGCTGGTGATTTCTGAAAAGAAAGCAACTTTATCACATCTAAAAGGAAAACAACTGGCTACAAGAAGATCTCCCAGACAGCCTAGAATCAAAACTTACTGTTGCAGAAATGAAAAATGAAATCCACGTACCCACTGATGCGTTTATACACTGCAGTTCTAATTGATTCTGCAGCCAGACACTCCTCCGAATGGGTGGATAACAGCATTAACGCCTCAGAGATTGCTAGACTGGTAGTAGATAGGTCACATTCCTGCTTGTCTGTCTCTGCCAGTGGGATCATGTGCAGCTCTCCTTTGTAGAAGAACACCTGGCAGTGAATAACATTCTTATCAGTCAAGATGAAAACAGTCACACACTAAGCAAAGGAAAACTTAACTTCATATACAAGTACATTTGTTTAAACACAGACAATACTGAAGTACAAATAAAGAAATAATACAGAAAACAGAGACCATGATCCAATCAGTAAATAAACCCCTCCATTTTAACTGCAGCAAGTTTGGTCAAATGTAACTTGTTTCCTTCATAACAGTAGTACCAAAAGTTTCTCTTTAAGAGATTTGGTTAAGGAGAATCAGACAGCATAAAATAATGGCTGAAGAACCAGACAAAGACTAAAAAGCATTATTCCATGCTACACACGACCTCTGCTGATCCCCAACCCTAAGAAAACCACTGAATGCAATGTTACCAACTCCCATCTGTTCCCTCAAAAAGAAGGAAAATACAGCACTGATTGTACAGATACAGGTTTGCAATTAATTTTTGCGTCGTGTTGTCTCTCTTGTCTTTCTAAGTCTTGTGGTAGGAAAGAAAAAAAAATCTTTGCTAATGAAAACCTAAGTTCTTTCCATTTAAATCCATTGCCAAGGAACTCAGCAACATACCTGCCAGCAATCATTCCCAGTAAAGTGATCTGGCTGCAGACTCTGGGTGAAGGAGTCTGCTCATTAATCCACCTATGGCAGACACAGCCTGTCTCCTTGCAGAGTCAGCAACACTCCCATCTTGAGCACTCCCCAGTGTGAGGGCAGTAAACTCTCATGTCTGAGCACTTGAGAATATGATAGAAAAAAAATCTAAGTGGCTATAGCAGAGCTAGAAAGCTCAGGCAGATGCAAGAGTAGTCCTGAGGGGAGCGACACAGTACGTCTGCATTACACTGTCAAATATATTCCATCATTCATGTTATTCAAGGTTTCTTTCCACTCTAGTAACCTGGAAAATGGAATGCTGGCCAAACTTGTTGATTTTACAGATCAATCGACAGTACAACAGCTTCACTGCCTTCACATCTGTCACCACGAGTAGCAAGTTTCAAGAAGTTTAGTCACCTCTGCATTATAGAGCAACTCTTAAAAGAATGATTTATGTGCAAGAGTCAGGCCTGGCTGAACAACAGCCTTATAGCCCAGCAGGCAGGTCTGAAGTCTCCATATTTTTGCAAGTTTCCATAGTTTTGCCACTAGTATAAGAACCTATTAGTATGAGAACTTCCCTCCTGTCAACAAACCAATTCTAGAAGAACCACTTGGTATCTGTAACCATTTCCACATACACTTACTGCAGTTTCTCAGGACACACTCACTCTACACAGCATTCTGGAAGAACACACAGAGGAGAATCGAACATCACAGGTCTCCAGTGGTTAAGTCTCTCATTCAGCAACCACAGAAAGCATAAAGAAGCTCATTAAAACCAGAATGAAAACAGACTGTGCTGAAGAAAACATGCTATTAAATAAGTATTGATCCCTGAGCGGAAGTTTCTTCACTAGTAATAGATAGAGGGCACTCCAGATTTTCAGTGGTGGCCAGACCAGTGGGCTAGAGAGAAGTGCAACAGAAAACTTCAATGGGTAAGTAAAAGGCGATTTTTACTTAAAATGAGTGAGCCATTTGCGAGTTGGCACAGAAGCTTCACTCACCCTGTTGTCGCTATTTTCAGGATTCAGCCACTTTGGGAGAAAATCTGCTGCTTCTATTAAGAGAAATTCTCCATCGTTGTCATCGATCCTGGCCAAGGAGAAAGGGGTTTTTTACCAGGGACAGTTTCGCAGGGCACAATAACGTCTGTTTCTAAATCCAGCTACTAGGGGCAGGTTCCCTGTCTGAGGATTTTTGGCACTAAGACACGACGTTCCCTCAACTCCTGTCAAGAAAGACGCTGCCCCTTCCCCCGCCCCTACCAGCCACAGGGCACCTCTGCGTGGTCTGGACCGGTACCTGGCCGCCAGTTCCGGGAACTCCCTGGTGATCTCGCGGACGAGGTACACGATAAACCACTCGTCTTCCACGTTATCCCCGAACAACGTGGTGCCGCCGATGTACGCCGGGGTGTCGCCTGGCCGAGGGACAGAGAGAGGAGAGGCGGCTGAACGCTCTGCCGGGCCGCCCCTCAGCCGCCGCCGCCGCTTCATGCCCGCCGAGTCCGCCCTCACAGACCCATCCCCCGGGGCTCACCCTGCGGCTGCACATAACGCAGGCAGAAGGGCTGCCGCTGCCAGATATAGGCGGCCAGAAGCGGCGCGAACCGCACCACAATCGCCTCGGCGCAACGCCGCAGAAACGCCTCGCCGTCCGGTCCCGTTCCCGGTCTCAGCTCCGGGCTCGGCCCCGGCACCGCGAATAGGCGATAGCGTACAGCATCCTCCACCAATGCGGCCCGCCTGAGCCCTTCCATGATTCCCAGTCGAGCGGTGCCGAGGCGGGCAGTAACGCTCCGCCTCTCGGGGGTGGAGCACCGTCATGGCGGCGGCGGCGCGGCAATGGTGGTGGGCTATGGCGGTGCGGCGGAGCTGAGGATGATCTCGCGATACTCGCGGAAGTCGGTGCTACCTAGCACTCCGGAGATGTGAGTCGCCGCCGCCTTCCCTCAATCCCTCTGCTTCGGTCCTTGCCGTCCCCGCGCCCGGGCCTGCCCGCCTCTATTCCCTCCCCCCATTATCCCGAAAACCGGGCCCTATGTCGAGACGGCGGGATCGCGCTCGGCCTTTGTTACCGCGTGTCCCCGGGCGGGACGGGACAGGTTTAACGCGGTGGTGTGTGGATCCGGTGCAGTAAGCACGGCGCGGAGCCTGCGGAGCCGCCGCGGCTTGAGGCCGCGATACGGGCAGCGCCGGTAACGTCCGCGGATAGGCCCTGGGCAGCGGGAGGAGCCGTGGCGTCGAAAACACTGCTGTGAAAGAGCGGTATTGCATCCCTGTTCTTGCCCTTTTTTTGACCAAGAGGTAAATGATGTGTCGGTGCTTTTGGGGTTGGGTGAGGCGTTTAAATAAAGACATCGAATTTGGTGGTTGCATGCTTTGTGTTCCTACATTCATACTGCTCGCTGTCCTCAACTACTGTGACTTTTCTTAGAACCACAGAGTTGGAAGAGACCTGTAAGATCATCAAGTCCAACCATTAATCCAGCACTGCCAAGTCACCACTAAACCACATCCCTCAGCACCACATCTACATGTCTTTTAAGTCCCTCCAGGGATGGTGACTTCACCACTGCCTTGGGCAGCCTGCCTTTTAGGCAATGCATTTTTCCTCATGTCTAACCTAAACGTCCCCTGGCATAACTTCAGGCTATTTCTTCTTGTCCTGTCGCTTGTTACCTGGGAGAAGAGACCAACCCTCACCTTGCTAAACGCTGACAGAAAAGTAGCAAATGCTGTTTCTTCAAACTTGCCACTGCTTGTACTACCTGTACTACTTGATTGTAAGTTTCCTAGAGGGACAATGACATTTTATCTGCTTTTAGAGAGCTATAGCCCAATTCACAATGTTTAAAGGAAGCCTCTTATTTCAGAGCAGACATTTAACTCCATGTTTAGCCTAGAGCCAGTTTTGCTACCTCAATTCTAAAGCTTTGGTAGCAAGAATTAATAAATGAGCTCTGGTTGGCAAATCAGTGTATTCCTTGATTAGCAGGAAAAAAAACCTGCAAAGCTTGGGAACTTTGTAGATGTTTGTTCTTGTAAGTAATGTTGAGTTCCACTTCTTGTTTCAGACATGGACTTCCCAAACATGCCTTGCGGCATCATCCACTGCCAGAACCACAGGCCGAGGTGTGCCCAGGCACACCCACAGCTGAAAACTGCAGTGAGATCTCAAGGTACTTGTCATAACATAAGATGGAGACAATGGCAAAACCAGGCACCTTTGTGTTGGGTTACCTTTACAGAAGTATTAGGGTTGGCAGGCTTAGGCTTTACTTCACATCTGCCTCACATCAGAACATGTCCTTCATATTATGGAAATAATAAAAGCTGTGTACAAAAAGATAAAAATAATTCCTGAGTGGTGTAGAACCAGGACTAGAAATAGTCTGCAGCTTAACTGAGATACTTCTTGCAAAATCTGTGTTTTGTTTCACCTCTAGACTTCCTTTGTCATTAAGATTATTAGGAGTTTTTGTGGTTATAATTATTTGGGTACTATGGATTCTGTTTCAATGGCTCTGGAGTAAATATTTACCCCATTCTGTGATTGCCAAAACCTCTTATCATATATCTATGCCTTTCTGAACAGAAAGAACAGTTTGCTTTTTTACTTTAATTCTGTATTGTTGTGGATTTTTTCTTCCTTTTTTTTGCCCTCAACATGTGCATTTCAGGGAGTCTGAAGTCTACAAGGAATCACATACTTCAGTTACTATAGGTGATCAGGGGAATTCACGATCTGCTAGTCCAAGTTACGCTGGCACCTCCACTGAAGACAGCTCAGTCTTCTCTTGGGCCTATGATGTGAGTAGCCAAATGTAGCACAGTGAGTAGAAAGGCATTTGAAATACCATTGCAAATACATTTCAGGATAAAATTGAGGATTGCCTCTGTCCATAAATCATGACAGTGGTTATAGAAAGAAGATCAGTGGTGTTTCAGAGATGGAACAAGGGGCAAAAATCACAAACTAGAACACAGGAAGTTTCACCTAAACATAAGGAAAAACTTCTCTGCTGTGAGGGTGCCAAAGCACTGGTCCAGGCTGCCCAGAGAGGTTGTGGAATCTCCTTCTCTGAGAGAGATTCCAAACCTGTCTGGATGTGATCTTGGGCAGTCTGCTCTGGGTGACCCTGCTTCAGCAGGAGGGTTGGACTAGATGATCTCCAGAGGTCCCTTCCTAACCCCACCATGCTGGGATTCTGTAAACATATTTTTTACCTCTTTCCCATCTTTCCCTCAGATCAAAGCATATTAGGCTCTTATTATTCATTGAATATTCTGCATTTCTGTCTAAAACTTTGGAAATACAAATTATTTAATGTATAAGTGTAGCTACACAACATAATAAGTGCTGTTATTGTGGAGTCCCAAACACAAGTGGATGACTTTCAGATACATGGTGTGAGTCAAACTTCTGTATACTTGCACGTTTCTCAAAGTATAGTAAGTGCCTAAAACATTAAATATACTTGTTGTATTCCCCATCTACCAAAACAAAGTGTGCTGTGGCTTTCTGTGAGGAGAGATGGAACTGTTTATATTTAAATTACCTGAGAACTGACCCCATTTTCTAGGTACATCAGAACATGTAACAAAGGTCCTGAACATCCTTCGCTCTCACAGAGTTTCATGCCTGTCTGCCTTGCTTTTTCTTTTTCTTTTGTCTGTGGACACTTCAAGCAACATATCTTCCATTACATTAATATGTTACCCTTCCTGTTGTGGTTTTTTTAATGTAAATTGTGATGTCTTTAACTTTACATAATAATACAGGTATTTCGAAATGTTTTTATAGTTTTTCTGTTATGTCAACAGAAGCGTTGTATGTAGCTACCATCAGTTCCAACAGCAGTCTGCATCATCTCGGGGTGGGGGGAAACCATTCCAAGTTAATGTATTTCTATGCAAAAAGAAATAGAACTGTTTAAATCAGTCCTGCTAAGCTTTGAACAGATAGCTGTCTTTTGAAATTATATAAAATAAAATCAATTAAAAGACTTTTCTGAATGTTATTCACTAGGTATTTATTGGATAACTTTTCTGTCTAGGAATTTGATAAGGCTGCCACACAACAAGTTCAGCAGATTTTCACACAAATTGATGAGCTTCTCTATGAGCAGAAAGAAAATGAGCATGTGGAGGGGCTGCGGGAAGAATGCCACCAGTGGACAGTCAACTTTCCTCATCTCAGGTATTTTATTAATAGACTAACACATATATAAAAGGATAGGAGTGGCAACAGTTGGTTTTAAAACAACGTTAGTAGCAGGATGATTTTAAGCAACCATATAGTAGGTAAGGGACAAGAAGCTTACTCTGGTAGTCTGCCTGCCATTACCATTAGTAGACACTGCTGTCTCACATGGGGTTCTTTTCCAGAGGATTACTGCTGTTTGCAGCTGATTTGGCCTTAACAAAGTAAACTTCTCTTAGAAAAGATGTACAGTAGAGCTAAAAGCCAGGTGCTTAAAATAATTTAAAAATCCTCCTCCACTGGCTCAGCAGTTCTTAAAGCTGTCTAGAAACATACATTTAAAATCTTCATTACGTGTATGTGAACAGTTTTGCCCATATTCAAAAATCTTACAATTAGCAGAGCATAAAAAACAAGGCGAATTTTCTTCATGTACATACCTGTCTCGAAGGAACTTGCTGGGAACGATCTTTTTCGCATGGTCTGTTGTGATAGGACAAGGGGTGATGGCTTTAAACTAAAAGAGGAGCGATTCAGACTACATAGAAGGAAGAAATGTTTTACACTGAGGGTGATGAGACACTGGCCCGGGCTGCTTAGAGAGGTGGTAGATGTTCTATCCCTGGAAACATTCCAGGTCAGGTTGTCTGGGGCTTTGAGCAACCTGATCTAGTTGAAGATGTCTCTGCTGACTGCAGGGGGATTGGACTAGATGACCTTGAAAGGTCCCTTCCAACCCAAACCATTCTGTGGTTGTACATACTCTGGAAAACAACTGAAACCACACTATCAGCAAGAAAATCACATGGCTTTCCAACAGAATTTTTAGGATTTGCTGCTGTGTGTTCTTATACACTTCAATAATCTTTATTTTTAACATTTTCTGATTCATTTATCCTCTGCTTTTGCCATGGCAGGGTTGTGGGGAAGCAGATAGTGATCCCCACTGATGAAGGGTATGGATGGTATTCAGGTTCACTTTCTGGCAGCTTAGGTTCCTCGGATGCAAGTTCAACACAAGAAAAAGATTTTAACGAGTAAGTACCAGCAGTTGACCCAGACCATACCAAGGTAACTTTGTTCTCAGTAGACTGCGGTCATAGGTTGCTTAAAATGTGAAGCCTAACTCCTTTCTGCTAGGTTGAGTTTTGAACAGAGCACACACTTCTTTTTTTTCTTCTTAACTAAAAGTAGTACATGCAGAATAGCAAGACTGCATAGCTGTGCTTCTTGCTAACTACAGTAAACTGGTCAGCAAATAGAAGTACCTTTGCTGCTGCTCCCTTCTTAAGAATATGTAGCTGGTTATTGTAACTTATTACAGTATTTATTTATTTATGTATTACACTATTTGTTACTTATTTATTACAGTATTATTACTTATTATTGTAGCTGGTCTTATTGTAACTCATCTATTAAATTTGTGTAGAACTTAAAAAAATAAGAAGTGTTACATTAGTACTATTTTTATTATTTAATGTTTTAAAATGTATTTTCATTAGCTGTAGTTTTTTTTCTGAAGTTTCACCTTCCTTAGCCAGAATCAATAATATCAAAACCAAAAGACTTTTTATTGTAATGCATAATTCATTGGCCTCCCCGCTGTCTTGGCCTTGACTACCATGTTGTGTCTCAGTTCACCAAATGCTCCTAGGAGATGTAGAATAACAATTTATTTTCATTTTTGCTTCCTGAAAACCATCACCTGTTCAGATTTAGTGTTTTTGGCAAGAAAGTGTCTCTTTCTGTTACTCACCTTCACAAAAAGACTGACCGCTCCAAGTCTCCAACCTTGTGTTCTCCAGAGAGCGAGGAAGATGAAGATGGAGTAATTGTCTCTGAAGGTATAATGGAGGAATATTTAGCATTTGACTGCAGAGATGTGTAAGTATTGAATATAAAGGTAGCAATTAGTACCAGGGTCCTGGAATTCCTCCTGTTAAGATAGATAGATAGATAAGATTTGAGTTTGATGTTATTTGATATCAAGTATTTGATGAATTCATCTGTTTATATATAATTTATATATTTATTTTATATCTTTCCTCTAGAGAACTTTCAAAGGCTCAAGGTTGCTAGGGCACTGAGAATTTTCCTTATCCATTGCCTATTTAAACAAAACACTATAGAACCATAAAATCATTTAGGTTGGAAGAGGCCTTTAAGATTATCAAGTCAAACTGTTAACCAGCACTGCCAGGTCACCACTAAACCAGCACATCTCCACATCTTTTCAATCCCTCCAGGTATGATGACGCCAGCACTGTCCTGGGCAGCCTGGTCCAGAGCTTCACAACCCTTTCAGGGAAGACATTTTTCATGATGTCCAACCTAAACTTCCCCTGGCACAACTTGAGGCTCTTTCCTCTTGTCCTACTGCTTGTCACTTGGGAGAAGAGACCAACTCCCACCTCGTTACAACATCCTTGGTTTCATAACATTGTTTTTCTTCTTTCAAAGCACAGCATGTACAACAAACACATTCACAAAAGATGTAATTTGCAAAGTAAGTTGGAAAAGAAAGATCAAATTACTCCAAACCTTCCACCCTCCAAAAAAAAAAATTCTCAGCATCTTGGGAAACTGTTCACAGTCTTTCTGGTTGATCTCAGCTGTAAACCTTCTCTACAGCAATTACAAAGTATGCACTTTCTGCACCTCTACCATCTCTGTAGACGTAGAATTGTACCTTTCCAGAGTTTGAGTGGAAATTTAGGAATTACAGTGGATTTGCTGCTTGCCAAGAAATAATTACCCCTATTTTTATCTTAAGATGAAAGGATTAAGGGTGGCATAAAGACGATTCTTTTTGTCCCTCTACTTTATTCATCCCAACAAAATGAACACATGGCCTGGGTAAGGACTCTGGATGGTACTGGCAGTTGCTAACTACTTGATTGGGTTTAATAAATAAAGCCACTTAGCTGCATGGACCATGAGATTCACACTTCTAGATGGCTTGCTTTGATCAGGCCAGGGAGACATTGCTGCTTCAAACAATATTGCTGTCTCTATAAAATAACTGTAGAAGTAGTATAACTTTTTTTCTAGTGACATCTCCTTTTTTCCAGGGCTTGCAGTTTTGATGTTTAAGTGCTAATTCAGAGAGCAGATGTGAATGCCATAATAAATGTTCTTGTGTCAGTATTATTTTCTCCATTCTATAAAGTTTCTTTTGGCAGATGAACATAAACTTTTTTGAGCAGTTATCTTAAAGGTTTCACACTTCCAAATACGTCTTGTGTTGTGGAAGAGTCTGCAGCAAAGGCCACTTGCTGCTGTGGATTATGGGTTTTTTTGTCGTGGATTACATCTAATTATCTAAAATTGAGTTAAGCCTGGGCCCTGAACACCTCCTGGCTGTTAGAGCAGCATTAAACAGTCACAAATAGTAACATTCCTCCCTCTCAGAATTCTGTCCTGAGGTTAGATGGGGATCCTAACAATGTGCTGAACAAATATCATTGTAGCTGTTAATATTTATTTTTAAATGGAACTTTAATCTCCTTGGTAAACTATTTCTTATTCCTGTTTATAGTTATTCTGTATGGGAAAACCAAGGTATGCAGTAATAAGGTGATGTTCTCATTTCTCATTTAGAATTCTGGAATCTGGTAGATTCTGGAAGAAATAAAAGTTCTAAGTGCCCAACTGCCCATAGAGGTTGTGGAGTCTCCTTCTCTGGAGATACTCAAAACACATTTGGATGCGCTTCTGTGTGACCTGGTCTAGGGAATCCTGCTCTGGCAGGAGGGTTGGACTAGATTATCTTTTGAGGTCCCTTCCAGCTCCTAGCATTCTATGATTCTGTGAATGTACTGAAGCTTGCTTCTTTCAGTATTGGACGGTTATTTAATATTGCTGTTCGTTAAACTATCAGCTCTCAGAAAATAACGTCTCCTGAAGTAATGTCTTCAAGCTATTCAGCCAGCTGCCTTGACCTATTTCAGTTCAAGACTAAATAGAAGAGAAATGCAGCCTTAGCTGATGTTTTAATCCTATTAAATAAATGCAACAAAATATAGGAGACAAAGAAAATGTGTTTATGGTACAGGTGATGTTTACATTTTTTACAGGGAGGAGGAGTTACATGACAGGAAGATGGGACTGTCCTCTGGTAGATGGAAACTGGGGTTTCCTCCTATCTCTCCATATTCCTGCATGAAGGATTCTGTGCTCATGCTTGTGTTTGATGATGTGTGGAGTGAAGTCCTAGGCTGCATGGAAGAATTAATCTGCAGACACTGGGAAGGGTCAACCTCTGGTAAGGATCACAGTTAAACAGAAGATTTAAAAGGGGATTCCAGTTACTTAGTTTTGCAAGGATGCAGTGAGGGATGTATTTGTGAATAATCTCTTCAGGGGAAAAAAAAAAGATTATTTTGCTAACAACGTGAGACATACCTTCAAAAGATCTAATAGAGCTTAGCATCCAAGGGTACTGTCATTGAAAAATTTGGATTCATGGCACTGTCCACAACTAGAAATGCCAGTAGTCCGTGTTTACAAAAATTCTCTGTTGCTTTGTATAGATGATGAGAAAAATATAACAGTAGAAACAATCAGAGCGGATGCTAGAAGCACTTTGCTGTTTGATCCTCTGCCAGTGCTGTTACCTCGTGTGTCACAAACTAAAATGCCCTCAGTGACATCCAATCTGGTAAGTATTTTTAGCCAGCTGTTTCTGTAGGAACAAATCAATACAGCACTACCTAAGCAAACAGATTCGACTACATCAGGGGACTGTTTAGATGCACAATTCATTTAGGTTTTGTATGGATATTGACTGTCCTTTCTAATGCTTAAGTTCTTTTATTCCCAAGTTGCAAGTTTTAATTCTTACTTTTCTCTTTAAAATTTAGTATTTTTTATATGTATTGGACAATGTGGTGACTGTTCATTAATTATGTAGTTCTTTCTACATGTCATTAATGTTTGAACTAAAATGTGAGAATGAGGATTGCATGTGTGAGTTCCTGTTCTCACTAGCTTACCTCTAACTAACTCATCAGGCAATAGAGGACGAATCAGTACAGCTGTAAACCAGGTGGGTTTTTTTCCTAGACACTGAATTTGACTGTACAATCTGCTTGAGATGATCTGCTCCCAGAGTGGTGCACACTGAAGTGTTATCTGTTTATTCCATTTTAATTCAACTCTTTCCTTCTTATTTCTTCCTCCTTTCTGTACTCCTGCCTCTTCTTCATGTTCCCCTTACTGTGTGTGTAGTGCCCAAAAACCAGATGTGGCCGCAAAAGCAAAAAGAGGAGAAAACCACCTCAAGTATGTATTCTGGAGAGATTAAAGCTCTTGTATTTTCTATTGGATATTGGTATGGTGGGTGGAATTTGTTATTCTTCCAGATCAGTCTGTATTCCAGGAAAGGAGTTTGGAGTTCTGTTTTTGACATCAAAGGTCAATGTACACTTAAAATTAAGTTTCATAAAGCTTCTGACTATAGCCACTGTTGGAAGAGCCTGTCACGCAAGTAAGAAGCTCAGCTGGAAAGCTTTAAGTATTACATAGCATGGTAGGATACATTTTCTAGGCACTACCATTTGCAGGAAAAATGTACCAGAGATGGGGAAATAATATATATCTGGATGTCATGGAAGAAATTAATTTATTCCCTCAAAAATCATTTACAGGGACAAAATCTGTATGTGTGTGCGTTTCTGCCAAACAGTAATTTACTTATTTATTTTTTTAATTCAGGTAAATCTCTCTCAAGGGTCAAGTAGTGGCTCTCATTGTAATCTAAATGGCTTGATGGTGATACATGGGATCCAGTTAGAGCAAAGGAATCATCATGTAATGGAGAAAACACTGTAAGAACTACAGAGTATCTGTTGTAAAGTAGAGCACTCTCTCAGTGACAGGGATTCAACCCAGAGAACTGAGAGATAACTTTGTACACTGGAGAAAGCACTTCTCAATTTGTTTCCTGCTTGCTTGTTTATTTATTTGTTTTCTATGAAACAGCATACTTCTAGCACAGGCTTTCTGACTGATTGCTGGTGGTTTACCATGAATAGCTTTGGCATTACTATTGGCACTGAAAAGATACGAAGCTCAGAATGGGACAGAGAAACTGATCTGCTTGGTTCCTAGAAGTGGAACTAGATCTAGGCTATGTGTGTGAAAACTGGTGTTTACAGTATAGGGAGGTTTAATCTGTTCTGTCATTAATTTTTACTTTTATACTGGAATCTTCAATCAGAACACTCATAGTTTAGTAAAAAAAAAATAAAGATAGGCTTCTTTTTTCTTTTCCAGCCTCTGTTCTTTTCTAATTTGGCTTTAAGTTACTTTATATAGTCATGTAACACTACAAAAACACGTCACTTCTATCCACATATAGTAGTATTCATATCACATGTAGATAAGTACTTTGGTAACAGGGTAGTTATCAGTCATGTTGACCATATCTCTTTTGGGTCTTTTGTCAGGGACCTGAATGACAAGTGGCCAGGCTCCAGTTCCATCCTCCCTACCACACCACGGCCAAATCGTCCTCTAGAGCTCATCACATCATTCCTATCACATTCCCCAAGAAGGCGAAACCCACCACCACGTACCCTGCATCCCATCACCACAAGCCACTCTTGTACTGGGACCCCAAGGTCTGTGGACGATGTCTTCAGCGGAACTCGGTTGTATGTTTCAAAACCAGCTTCTCACTGCAAGTTACTGGATTTAGAGAACATACCTTACACAAAAACCATTCAGATGGAACAGAATGAACATGAGTTATTTGATCAAAGAAATTAACTGCCCAATTAAAGCACAGCCTTCCCTGAGAAAGCAGAGTTGCTGAAGTTGATATTTACACTGATACAAGCTGCAATTCAATGCAGGTAGTAGTTAAGCACAAACCCTATAGACCTCAGTCTGTCCAGTACAAGCAAAGCAAACACCATCATCTCTTTCTTGACATCAGCTTTCTATTTTCAGTAGACTATTTTCAAGATGAATGTCAGCCAGCAGTTTTTAGAAGTCAAACTGCTTGGTGCTATCCTAGCCCAGACTGGGCTGTAAAGAAGGTGCTCACCTTAGATAGGTTATCTGACTCACCAAGGGACTCTTAATGAACTCTGTGAACTCCCAGTCACCTCTACAGTATCATATTTTTGTTTGGCATAATGATCTGACTGAATGTAGTCACTTACATGGAATACAGAATATTACAAAACAATGCAGGGTTTAATATACTTGTTTATTCCATGTACTGAAAATAGATATAATTTCCTTTTAGTTTTGCAGTTCACCTATAAACTCATCCAGCCTGTTTCTTTTTGTCATGTACTGTTTACAGACTTGTTCCTTATCCCTTCACAACTGATGTTTCTACTTCCAATATTTTATGTTCTGTTCCCTTTCCTCAGGCTTCAATCAAACAATTGTCAACATCTCCCCCTTTTTACCATCTGTTTAAATATATGTTGAGAGCACTAGGAAAGTATTTTTTAAAATGCTGATTATAGTTTTAAGCTTTTCTAATGCACTGTAACAACACCCTTCTTTCAGTCAACATTGTGATCATTTCTAGCACTTCTCAAACATATAGTAATATACAGACACCTTTCATGTGAAAACATTTTTATATAAAAAGGCTGCATATATAAAACAGCATACTTATTCTTTTATGATTCTACATGCCTTCTGCGACTAAATTTAAGTCATTTTGTATTTTGTGCAATTACATTTGTGTAGCTCCACTTAGAAGCCTTCTAAAAGCCTCTTGTAACTGTTCCTTCAAACACTTAAACACATATGGAGAAGGTAGAAGCCTTCTTTTACCCCCAGACATTTTATCTGACTCTTACTATAAGTGAAAGAGCTACAATGTACATTTGCATTATATAGCTTTTTTACTTGCTCTGCTTAAAATACAGCCCACTTTTTTTTCCTAGGCTTGCTGTTTATCTTCAGTTGCTAAGCTGATGTTAGCTGTACATCTTTGTAAAGGATGTGAACGAAGAGCAGGAAATGATGCTGTGGCTGGGAACAGGCAGACAAGATTCTACCACTGTACAGTAATTGCCCACAAAGACGCCTTTACATATACATACCTTAGCACACTCCTTTGAAATGCACTTGGAAGAGGTGCATTTTTGACCACAACTAGCTTCTAGATACACCCATTAGCAGGATTGCTGCTGGGATGCTCCTCAGACTTACTTTGCCTATATGCTGACTGATGAAAACAATGAAAACTCTTTTGCATTAATAGATGAGAAAGATTTCTGCTAAACTTCACCCGCTGCAGAACTCTTAAATCTAGTCTGATAGTCTGCCCTAACAGCAGTGTCTCGTAGCAGAATTCTACCATCATTGCTGTTAGTTTTAATAGCATGCCAAATTGACAATATTGTACGTTTACACAACACCAAACATATAAACTGTGTGTTTTTTTCTGTTCTTATTGGTGCATTTCAGTCTGACTGCACATAAGCAGCTGACCTCGCCCTCCCCGCTGCTGCTAAGCCGACATAATCTCCTACCACCCATTACTACCACCAGCATGGCAGAGCGCATGAGCACTGCAGGATCCCAGAGGCAAATGGTAATAGGCACAACAGGTTTGCTATTGGACAGTATCAAATTGTAATTTGATAAAAAATTAATTAAAAAAAATAAAATTACCAAACCCAAGAGTTCCAGTTTATTTGTAATTATTTTGTAATTGACAGCAATTGAAATAGAGGCACAAAAAAATGCCTATCAATTTTGACTAAGCATCACCCCCAGAGTTTAATGCTTCAATTCCAATTAATACCAGATTTTTTTCCTTCCTGTAGCTAGGTGTAGAATCATTGACCTGGAAGATTATCTTTAATTCCTAGGTTATTTCAAATATACTGCTGCAATTAGAAAAAGTCATAACTGTGTTACTTTTCAATGCAGAAATCTCGAGGAAACTCAAGTCGAGCTCATAGTGTAACAGCACACGAAGATACCCACCAGCAGCTACCGGAGCAGCTTTTCCCACCTGATCATGTCTCCAGGCCTAACACAACAAACACATTGTTGGTAAAGTATGGCAAATTATACCAAGTCATCCTTAGCTACTGAATAGGGTCCTTTGACAGTTAACATAAGTAAACATTACTGGAAAACTGTCACAGGTGATCAATGCCAGGGAATTAACAGAATCCCTGGCAGAATCCCACCTGCATGGTGGGGGTTGGAAGGGACCTCTAGGGATTATCTAGCCCAACCTCCCTGATAAAGCAGGATCACCCAGAGCAGGTTGCCCAAGATCACATCGAGGCAGGTTTGGAATCTCTCCAGAGAAGAAGACTCCACAACCTCTCTGTGCAGTCTGGGCCAGGGCTCTGGCACCTTCACAGCTAAGTTTTTCCTCACGTTCAAATGGAACCTCCTGGGTTCCAGTTTGTGCCCATTGTCCTGTCACTGGGCATCACTGACAAGAGTCTGGCCCTACTGTCTTGACCCCCTGCCCTTTAGATACTGCTAAGCATTGAGAAGATCGCCTCTCAGTCTCTCTCCCTCTCTCCAGGCTGACCAGACCCAGGGCTCTGTGTCCTCCTCACAGAGATGCTCCAGTCCCCTCAGCATCTTCATAGCCTCTGCTGGATTCTTTCCAGTAGTTCCTGGTCTCTCTTGAACTGGGGAGCCCAGAAGTGGACCCAGGACTCCAGCTGTGACCTCCCTAGAGCAGAGCAGAGGGGGAAAAGAACCTTCCCTCCACCTGCTGGTCACCCTGGTTCATGAAGTTTGCCACTTGATTAGATGCTCAAAAGTTAACAGAAACATCATTGTTTGGCTCTTCCAAAACAAAGAGGACAAGTCATATGCTCACAGATAAAAATCTCACTGTACTGCCCTAGCTCCCTAAATACAAGCAGCAGTGGTAACACACTTTTCTTGAAGAACCCAAGTTTGTGATGCTTGTGGAAAAAGCTAGGTGTTACTTGAGGGGTAACATTCAATGTAGCATCTTCTGTGAAGGTGTAAGAACTGTGGGGTAGGGGAGTTATGCATAGACATGGGGAAGTTATTCCTACAGCTGTATTCAGAAATGCAGGGGTAGGATAGTCTTCATTGCTTTCTTGCACCAGTTTGTTGTACTGTAAATGTCCAGTCCGTTTCAGTATCAAATGCTCTTGGTTTAATTTAGTGAAACAGTTACTCTACTGATACTTTGTCCTATCTGTTATTAACAAAGTATTTTTATATAAGCCTTAAAAGCTGTAAATTCAACAAGAGCTTTTAAATTGCTGCTGATTTGGTTTCTGGGTATAATTTCAACATCCTTGACTTAGCAGTTATGAGTGTACAAACTTTCTAAATCTATTTTGAAACAGAACAATTTCCAGAAGTAGCGAGAATGCTTTTAAACTGGTCCACTGATCATTCTAAGTAAGAGTATTCTGAAACTATATTTTGGACACCTAAAGTTGATTTAGCTCTCCTTAACTTTGTAAAAGCTCTGCTTAGATCTTTACAGCATCTTATGAATTGGGAAATGCATGTTTAAATATTTCGTAGCTGCACCAGGATCTTGTTGATTACTTTTTTTTCATGCAAACATAAGTAACTTAGACTGTCTTTTCAGCCAGATCCACAGCACCGCCGTTCTTGCACCGTTATTGATTACAGTAACCAATCTTGGACGAGGAAAGCATCAACAGGTTCAGGTAGGTTCATTAGTCACATAATTTAGTAAGATCATGCAAGAGGTAGGCTTTTGGGACAGGGATATATTTCCTACATAGGTAATTGCATTGAGGAAGCTTTTGGAAGTTCTGTTTCATGTTTTAAAATGTTCATTTTACAAGTTTTATACTTGTATGTAGAGTATGTTTAGGTGTAGGGTTTATATAACCACTTAGTACTTTAAATCATTTCAGGAAGCTTAATGCAATGAGCCCCAATGCCTCTCAGGTCAAAGAGCAGGAGTTGCCAATTTAAACAGAAACTAGCCACAGCTACTTTCTGTCTAAGGGTTTTTCCATATGCTCAGCTATACAACTGAAAGAAATTGCATTATGTCCAAAAAAAGAAAAAAGCTGACTTGCACGGTATTCTGAAGAGATTCTATTAGATCTCACTAAATCTTCAAAGTGCTTTAAATCAACTCTTTAAGTATACTGTAAAGCCCCTAACTGTACCAGTACAATCAATATCCATACTCTGAAACCAGAGTTGCTTGTACTGTTGAATTTGTAACAATTAGATGAACTTTGTGTAGTTATTAGGCAAAACCTCATCTGAAATGACTTGGGTTTAATTGATCAAAGCATCAGAGCAGCAGGAAGGCATTTTCGTTATGCATGTGATGTATAACTCTTCCCTCTAGTTTCCCTTCCTTCACTGCCAAATCAAAACCTTAAATGGTTTATCATTAATACAGTTTGAAAGTAGTCTTCATATATACCTCAGAGTAGTTACACAGTCACAACCAGGGTTATTCTGTGGTGGTTTGGGTTTTTTTAACAGTAGGAAGCTACAATATGAAGTTGCACAGCAGACCAATGACCATTACCTTCGGAGATTTAGGTTTTGACATCTTGCTGCACACACAAGGGCTACTCTAGTCAATTGAAAGGGAGTTTGTTCAGAGATTATGGTCGAGCAGCGAGTTAACTTCTGTGCCCTGGAACAACTTTTCTGAAGGTCATATTTATGGCTCTCAGCCAAGTTGACCTTGAGCATCCAGGCGCCTCTCCATCATATTTGGTAAGTCCTGAGGAACAGGAGAGGTCCCTGGGGATTGGAGGAAGGCAAATGTCACTCCAGTCTTCAAAAAGGGCAAGAAGGAGGAGCCGGGTAACTCTAGACCGGTCAGCCTCACCTCCATCCCTGGAAAGGGGATAGAACACTTCATCCTTGACTCTGTCTCTAGGCATATCAAGGATAAGGGGGTCATTAGGAGCAGTCAGCATGGGTTTAGCAAGGGGAAGTCAAGTTTGACCAATCTGTTAGCCTTTTATGAGCACATAACGAGGTGGACAGATGAGGGTAGGGCAGTGGATGTGGTTTATCTTGATTTCAGTAAAGTGTGTGACACTCTCCCACAACATCCTTGCAGCTAAACTGAGGAAGTGTGGTCTGGCTGATTGGGTAGTGAGGTGGATTGTGAACTGGTTGAAGGACAGAAGCCAGAGAGTTGTGGTCAATGGGATGGAGTCTAGTTGGAGGCCTGTGTCTAGCGGAGTCCCTCAGGGGTCAGTACTGGGACCAGTACTTTTCAATCTATTCATTAACGACCTGGATGAGGGAACAGCGTGTGCTCTCAGCAAGTTTGCTGATGACACTAAACTGGGTGGAGTGGCTGACACACCAGAGGGTTGTGCTGCCATTCAGCCAGACTTAGAGAGGCTGGAGAGTTGGGCAGGGAGAAATTGAATTAAATTCAACAAGGCCAAGTGTCGAGTTTTGCACCTGGGAAAGACCAAGCCCATGTATGAATATAGGCTGGGGACTGACTTGTTGGAGAGCAGTGAAGGGGAAAACGACCTAGGGGTCCTGGTAGATGGAAGGATGACCTTGAGCCAGCAGTGTGCTCTTGTGGCCAGGAGGGCCAATGGGATTCTGGGGAGTATTAGAAGGGGTGTGGCTAGTAGGTAAAAAGAGGTTCTTCTCCCCCTTTACTCTACCCTGGTGAGGCCGCATCTGGAATATTGTGTCCAGTTCTGGGCCCCTCAGTTTAAGAAGGATAGGGAGCTGCTGGAAAGAGTCCAGAGCAGAGCCACAAAGATGATGAAGGGGCTGGAACATCTTGGTTATGAGGAAAGGCTGAGAGAGCTGGGTCTCTTTAGCTTGGAGAAGAGGAGGCTAAGGGGTGACCTCATCTATGCTTTTAAATATGTGAAGGGTGAGTGTCAAGAGGATGGAGTCAGGCTCTTCTCAGTGAAGCCCAGTGACAAGACAAGGGGCAGTGGTTGTAATCTGAAGCATAGGAGGTTCCATGTGAATAAAAGAAAGATTTTTCCCAGTTCAGGTGGCAGAGCACTGGCACAGACTGCCCAGAGAGGTTGTGGAGTCTCCTTCGATGGATGTATTCAAGACCCATCTGGACATGCTTCTGTGTGACCTGATCTAGGGAATCCTGCTGTGGCAGGGGGGTTGGACTAGATGATCTTCCGAGGTCCCTTCCATCTCCTAGCATTCTGTGATCCCCTCTTAGCTTGAAGTATCACTTCCCCCTGGAAAGGGTGGTAGAGCACGGCAGTAGATGAATTTGCTGAAAATTAGGTCTGCTAAGATGAGTTACACTGGATTCCCCTCATCACAGTGTTTTGGGTTTTCCTATGGAGTTGTCAGAAATTCCTCCATAAAAATACACTAACAAGACAGGAGTGAAGCTGCAAATGTTAAGGTAGGAGGCACGTGGGTGATTATAAGTGCACAGTAGGGTTCTTTTATACGTTATTTAATACCTGAGTGGCCTCCTACAATTATACAAAAGGCACTAAACTGAAGTAACTTGTTTCTAAACAAGAAAAGAGTGGTTCCTACTAGAATTAAACTATCTACTCCTTTCCGCAAAACCAAAAGACTCTCTCCAGTATTTTTAAATGCAAGATGAGTTTTACAAGTGCTGTATTAACAACCAAACAAAAAAATTAAAATCAGCAGAACTTTGTAGACTTGAATATTTCATGAGACTTCCAGGATTGCAGTGCTTCCCTGCAACGCAGCAACTATGAAAGCACAAACTTTGCCCCTTTTAGAAGGCCAGTCATTTGTCTCAAACTTGCATTAAGTTACACCCAGTACAGCTGATGCCGACTATCAGAATAAAAAGCATTTTAGTTTTAAGCTCAGGCAGATGTACGTGGTACCTAGTTTTAATACCTCCCAGAAGTCTTAAAGTTGTACATTATCTCTGTTTATTAGGTCTTCAGCTGCATGGTTCTGTGAAAGCCCACAGTCGGAGTGGATCAGTCACAAAAAGCAAACAGGGCTTCTAACATGCCACAAAGAGCTCTCCATCCACCCATCTCCAGAGAGTCATGAACCACGTCTCAGTCTCAGCAAGATCGATTTTGTTTACAGAGAGCTTCCAAACACCCTTCCTTATGAATAGTTATTTTTATATAAATCTTAAACAGCAGCTGCCAAAGATTAGAAGGGGTATGCTTCAACAGTCCGCTTTCTACCAGTAGAAAAAGTTATACTCCAGTGAAAGGGTGAATATACCCTGGTGGACAGTAAAGCCTAATGCCTAGAAAATCTAGCAGATGCACTCAGGCATTGCTGTTTTGCCATTACTGGTCTGTGACTGGTTCATGCTGTTACAGGAAGGTACTGCAGAACCTGCTGGGTTTTCCATTAGCTCTACAAAAGATTAATCAGGCCTTCCATACTAGGAGTAATTTAAATTTTAAAGCTGTATGTATATGTTTAAAGCAATATTATACTATCAAAAGAAAGCACTGCACATAATACTGCTTCTGCAACTCAATTTAGACAAGTTATGAATCCTGTAGTAATTGCAGCAGACACTGACAGAGTTGTGTAAAAATAAGGCAGCAAACCAGATGAAAAGAACAGACAACTTTAAGGGTAAGCACACCACAGGCTCATCCTGTTACACCCTCTTACACCTCTTCCTCAATGTCTGAAGAAGGTATAAGAGCTAAAAAGGAATCTCTTAGTGCAAGCAGTTCCAGACAGTATTAAGGAAAGTACATTATCTTCCTGGTGACATATTTTATGATAATTTCACAGAATAAGTCAATCTCCCTTTCTAAAAATACCTGCAATTCTCTAAGATTCCTGCACTCCGTCATGAAGTCCCACAAACCCTAGATGGAATGTAGTTTTTAGTAGATGTGTTCTGCACTGGGTGACAGACATACTGGAGGAATTCGCTGTAGTTGCCCTTGTGACTCCAGATCAGACAAAAACATGAAACACAAGCTTCCCAAAATAAGTGATTAGTTGAAGGTCTTATTTCCAAACAGTAAGTGCCAGAAAAGTTAAGTGTAAAGACAAGGTGAGAATAACATCTTGCTGTATATTGTGCAGTGTCATAGCTTTGTTAAAAGCTGTTGTTCCTCTGTAATCCAATTAAAAAAGCACTTTTTTCTGATTTTCCTTACTAACATTTTCCAAATATCTCCAGAGGTCACTTCCAACCCTCACCAATCTTTCTAGGATTCTGGGAAATTACAGTTCCCGACGGAAAACTTGTCAGTGTTCTTCACCAACTGGGTTCCCTATTTCCCTCTCCAAATCCAAGTTCTGCAATCTATCAAACGTTTCTGGCACCTACAGAACAGCTAGTAAGTTTCTTGAGCCCAGGTAATGCAGGCATGCTCTAATCAAAAAAGAAGAAAGCAAAGCAGAACTGTGCCAAGTAACTGGGTTAACTTTCTGTATCTAAAGGGGGGGAAAAAATCTTTGGGCTCAATCTGAAGTTTGCATAGAGATAAATTAAAGCTGAAGAGAGGCCTCTATTCACTAAATCCTTTCAAAATACATTTTCACCTAACAGTAAAACTACTGGAACATTGCACAGTGTGTTAAGAGTTATTTCAAGCTAACAAGAGTTGAAAGTATCCCGTTTATATCAGTGCCATTCCTCTGGGACCAAGTTAGGTTTTTTGGTAGCCCTAGTGCATGAGAGTTGCAAAAATACAAAACTAGAGCAGACTTCAATTAACATAATGTGGTATTTTATAGCCCAGAAGAGTTGCTGTGTAGTAGTCTCATGGTAAGGTAATTTCTTGTTTCTGCACCAGAGACTACACCTGGATTGTTAGATAGCTGTTTCATGGTCAAAGTAACAGTCAAGTGTTACACAACATAATGATATCATAGAATTATTAAGGTTGGAACACACTTCTTAAGATTGAGTCCAACCATTAACCCAGCACTGCCAAGTCACTACTAATCCATGTCCCTCAACACCACATCTACATGTCTTTTAAACCCCACCAGGGATGGTGACTCCACCACTGCCCTGGGCAGCCTGTGCCAGAGCTTGACAGCCCTTTTGGCAAAGACATTTTACCTTACTTCCCCTGGCACAACTTGAGGCCGTTTCCCCTCATCCTGTCACTTGTTACCTTGGAGAAGAGGCCAACTCCCACCTCACTCCAGCCTCTTTTCAGGGAGTTGTAGAGAGCGAGAAGGTCTCTCCTCAGCCTCTTTTTCTCCAGACTAAACAACCCCAGTTCCCTCAGCTGCTCCTCGCAACACTTGTACTCTAGACCCTTCAGTTTTGTTGCCCTTCTTTGGACACGCTCCAGGACCTCAATGTCCTTCTTGGAGTGAAGGACCCAAAACTGAGCCCAGTATTAAAGGTGTGGCCTCACCAGTGCTGGGTACAGAGGGATGATCACTGCCCTAGTCCTGCTGGCCACACTACTGTTGATCCAGGCCAGAATGCTGCTGGCCTTCTTGGCCACCTGGGCACACTGCTGGCTCATCTTCAACTGCTGTCAACCAGAATCCCCAGGTCCTTTTCTGATGGGCAGCTTCCCTGACAATCTCCCCCAAGCCTGAAGCGTTGCACGGGGTTGTTGTGACTGAACTGCAGGACGTGGCACTTGACCTTGCTGAACCTCAATACTGCACACCCTCAGAACTGGGGTAAATTTTGGAAGCAGACAAGTAAAAGAGAACACAGTTACCATCTACCTCTAGCTTCCCCCCAAGAAGCTCTATTAGATAGTCAGTTCCTGAAGGCTAGCACTGAAGTCATGAGGACCTTCATCTCAAATGTTGTGCTCATCATTTGAAAAATGACCCACAAAATAAAGCCAGCCTCATGCCACTGAGCAACGGCAAGCTGAAAACTAGTTACCCTTCAAATTCATGCCCTACACACTGTACCAAGTGGTTTCAACACAGCTGAAGTGAAAACCTTCAAAGTCTTTGCACGTCTTACCAAAGTAATTCAATCCTGAAGTAACAGAAGAATTGACAAATAGAATCAAATGGTTAACCGCTAGCAACCTACAGCAGACTTGACTGCGATGCTATTGAAATAACACATAATATATTTCTAAGCTTTGGAACTCCTTGTCGCAGGACATTGCTGACCCTAGAAATACACAGAATCCACTCTGTTCTGTGGATTTTTAAGTTTTATTACCTCAGTGTTTCAGAGGATTTCTGCATAGTCATGCTGCAGTCTCATATTCTTCTTGAGGCACCTGCCACAGACAATCAAAGACCAAAGTCTAGGTGGCCCTTTCACCTAATGTAACATCACCAGCACTGAGGCACAGTTAACAATACAGCCATGTTTCCAGCTGCTACAGAAGGATGTAGCTTTTAATTAAATCAGAAAAGTGAACACGGTTTGTTTTGAGCAGCTCTCTAGGAGAGAGCTGGGGAAGCAACATAACACAGAATTCTGCAAAAACTTCATTTATTAAATCTATTTTCCTCAGTAATTTTATAAAAACCACTGGAGTATCTGAACAACACTTGTTGAGCCAAAATGCAAACAGCTTTAAGAACAGCAGGTTTGTTACAAAAGAGATGTGTGAATAGCAGAAAGAGGTAGTTTCCAGCTAAGAAACCACAGGAATCAGCTTTGAAGACTTAAAGGTGTGGGACCACATTATTTTACCATCAGCTGTACCAGTACCCATTGGGTGTTGGGAAGAAAGGTGCTTCAACCCAAGTTTGCTAAAAATATGGCCACCCCAAACATCACACGGCTTCTTTATTGCCACAAAACTTTTAGCCAAGAATCTGTTTGACCTCTGCTGAAAAGTACCTGAAAGATTTTAAACAGTAGCATCAGAATGCTTTTTCTTGTTCAGGACGTGTTTTGGATAATACCTCCCAGTCACAGCAAGTTGCTGCAAACACTCCAAAAGTGTTCAGAGCCCTGCCCTGAAATTCTCCCAAATCTACATGTCCCCATAAAAAATGATACCTGATATTTCAGCCTACACAGTTCTTTATTTCTTTCCTTTCTTGGCTCCAGTCTTCTTTCCTCCTTTTTTAGCATTATTCCCATATTTTGCTTCCAGTTGGGCTAAAAAGGCATCCATTTCCTTCTTTCGATCTTTATGTCTTCTCTGGGGGAGGGGGGGGGGAAAAAACCAACCAAAGAAACAACTTTTACCATATCACAATACAGATTATTCTGTTGAAGTTAAGACAACTACATGAAATCTTGGAAAATACTAACATGGAATATGAGCTACAGGAAGTACAGTATCCTTAGGTAGAAGCCTACCTGTATACTACCTAACCTTCTGAAGTAGGAGGATGGAGGAAAAGAGTGGCTATAACAAATCACAACATAAGGCTAAGAAAATCAAAGCAATTTCTAGGTTACATTCAAAAACCTATTACAATCTAAGGAATTAATTAAGCACTTTTTCTTAAGAAAGAAGAAATAGAAAACGTTCTGAAAAACAGAAGATAACCAGCCTGTTTCTTTCCTCAGTCTCCAAGATACAAAGGTGAAATAGTTAAGACTTCTACATCTTTTAATGAACCCTTCAGAAAGAATAACTAATGCTCCCTGTCTAACTGCCTAAAACTAGAAGTTAAATGTTTTGATTGTCAGTGCAATAAAGATAGTGGGAAAACTTTGTTAATTTTTAGAAAGACACAGATAATAAAATCCATACCATACTCTGACAATTCATTTAAGGACACAGATAGTTAATATTAAGGTCAAGTTTTAACCTCAGGAACTTGCAAGAGTTGCAAGGATCCAAAATACAAAGATGCTCATGGAAAACACAGTTAAGCCAGGAACATCTTCAACAGATACAAAAACAACTTACTTGAATCAGGGCTTCCAAGTCACCTTCTCCACTGAGACCCAGTTCGTCTTTAGTCTTTTCTGCCTCTTTAGCTTCTTTTTCTGCCTAAAATAGCAAACCAGTTTCTTAAGAAGTATTTTGCATGTTATTTGACAAAGCCTTACAGCAGTTACCACACACTTTTTTTTTTGCATATATATACGCAAGTGGATGTAAGGAAGCAGTTTCCAAGTTTGGCCACAGATGAGAATCAGTCATAAAAAGCCCATTCTGGTTCCACAGCTGAGTTGAAATGCAGTTTTTGGCTGTTTCACAATGCTGAATGCCATGTCTATTCCCCTGTTCCTATTCCCCCACCCACACTTTCTTTGTCTTAGCAGCTATTAGATTTTTTTTAACCCAGAGAAAGCTGTCACATGATGTGCATGTAACATACTCTACAAACCATCCAAAAAAACCCAGGTTGGAGAAGAGGTCCATTTAGTCCAGAATGTGATTTCACAGTTGACAAAGGGCAAGTATAATATATTTCCACCACATACGCTGCTTACCTCCAGCAACTCATACCTTTGTAAATAAATGCAGGGACATGCTAAACCATAATAAGTCATTGTGTATGATAATGAAATAAAAGAAAGTATAATAGGCAACAGCCTATGACAACTCAAAAGCCTTTCACAAGGAAGGGGAAGGGGAGGGGAGGCGTGGAAAACATAGGAGACCAAATGTGAAAGTCAGAGGTACTGAGCAGGATCTGTAACCCTCCAATCTTGTAGCAAACGTTTGTCTAAAGAACAGTTTCATTTATTTCTACCAAGGCAGATTAAAAGTTTTTCATAAAGAACGCTTCCCTTTGGTCCCTGATTGATATAACCTACCCGCCTTTTTCTTGCAATCATTTTCTGCTTAGACTCTTTCACAAAAGCTTTGTAGGATGGGACTTCTCCGGCATCAATGGCTTTTTCTATAATTTTCCGTATCCTTGGCTCATCTGTATAGTCCACACACAACACAGACTCCATTATTCCATCCATGTCGCCCTCAAAATCCACATACGCTGCTTTAATATCAGCTAGCTCTTCTTCGGAATCTTTATAGTTTTTCTCGAAGTCTTCAATATCTTTCACTGTGATCTGAAGCAAAGCAGTGACACTTACTGAGCTACAGTATTTATTCACCAGAAGGGTGTAAGGGACAGCATAATACCCCCGCAGCGTTTTACACAAAGCTGGTAAGGGAGACAATGCTACAACTCTAAAGCAGCATCAGGTTTCTCCTTCCCAAGGTGTTTGCCGTCCCACTAAGGCGAGCCGTGCAGCCGGTTCCCGGACCCCGCTTTCCGGTTCCCGGACACCACCTCCCAGAGGCCGGCTCTCACCTTCTGGAAGAGCAGCCGCCAGTACTGGTGCCAGTCCCGCTCGCCGCTCAGGGCCTCACCCTCCTCGGCCACCGTACCCTGCTCATCGTACACTGCGCGCTGCTCCGCGTCGCTCAGCACGGCGTACGCCTTGCCCAAGATCTGCGGGGACAGGGGGACCGCCCGCCCGGTTAGACAGTCATTGGAGTCCGGGGCCGCCGCTGCCACCCATCCCACGCCCCTCCCACGCTCGCCTGAAACCGTCGCGTCGCTTCCTCCTTGTCTTGCTGGTCAGCGCGGTCGGGGTGTACGCGGAGCGAGGCGCGGTGGTAGCCGCGGCGGATTTCCTGGGGTGAGGCCTGCCGGCGAACACCCAGCACGCGGTAGAGGTCAGGGGAGCCGAAAGCAGCCTCGCAGTCCTCCAGCAGCCCCATCCCTCCACCAGTACCGCCCGAACGCGGCAACCAGCAAGACCCTCCCGCCACTCTCCGCCTCTCGCGAGAGTGGGGCCGGAAGCGGGGCGCTGGGATATAAGCGTCACAAGGTGCTGTAACCGCGCTTCTGACGTTGGAACAGCTTTCCTGCAGAATTCCTTTTGATTGGGAGTAGGGGATGTGCCCGCAGCGGGACTGTGCCCGACCTGGTTTACCACACCCCTCCCACGGGCGTGTTCCAGGGCTTTGACTTCAAAGGGGGGAGGCGTGTCGGGCAGAACCTCTAGGGATCGTTCCGTCAAACCACTGGCAAAGCAGGGTCACCCAGAGCAAGTTGGTCAGGATAAGAGAATCACTCGGGTTGGAAAAACCTCATCGAGTCCAACCATTCGCCCAACACTGCTACGCTCAACCGCCTTTGAGGAATTTTTACTAAAACGAGAATTTTGTAATCCAAGTTAACGTTTCTTTGCTCGGTTGTCATTATCACAGTGGTGATACTCGAGCTTTTCCACAATGAAAAATTACAAAATTAAATGAATGCTTTACATTTTTGTGCTGAAAATTCTTTTCCCCCAGGTTTATGAAACATCAACTTGTACTTTTTGTTTTACTATTTTATTTTTGTTTCAAAACAAGAAGTAATCTAGGACTAGCATGCATTTTGCTAGCCCCGGTGTTGCTCCATATGTAAGCTTCAAAGTTTCCTTTTCTTTTTTAAGTTATTTTATATTTTGCAATGTTTTCCTCTATATTTTAACCGTTTTTCCATGTTTAGATTTTTTCTTTCCTTCAGTGAAACAAAGCTCTAGATTGTTTTTATTACACACTTGGAATCCCAGTGGGATTATTAACTGCATTTTGAGCAGCCTCTTTGGCTTGGTGGTCATGTAGTAGGGCTACAGCTTCACCAACCTTCGAACAAAGAGCCTCAGGAGACTCAAGCATGTGGAGGAGCTCAGAGTTGTCGATCTCCAACAGCATACCAGTGATCTTACCTGCCTGAGCAGGGTGCATACTTTGAAGGAGAGGAAACAGGCAGTCACCTAACATCTGCTTTTGTTCTCGTGGGGTGGCACAAGCCAACATAGAAGTAGTCAAGGTTTCCTGGCCGTGGACATGGACAGCAGGCTGCCGCATAGCAACCTGAGGCTGTCTATTACGATGCTGCTGAGGGTTACGAACACCTGCACTGCATCTGTATTGTGGGGCTCTGTGTCCAGCATGAGTAGCTACAGTAACTGCTGCTGCAGGATGTGGACCCATTGCTTGTGCTGATCTATTAGCAACACGGTGTGTTGACATGACTCGTGGAACTTGTGGAGAAGCTGGTCTCATGGTACTAAATGGTGGTCTGCATGCTACTGGGCGGACAGCATCGAGCATGTTCTGGAACAGATGAGGTCTGACACCCTGAGCAGGCCAGCGAGGGCTAGGTCTAGCAAGTTGCGTGAGTTGAATAGGAGGATACCCCATGGCACGGTTCAGAGCCTGTGGTGCAGCTGCCACAAAGTAACCTGAAGAAAGTGCTGGCTGGTAAGAGCTGAATACAGGGTTAGGTACTACTGCTCTTAGACTTGCCATCCTCTGCAGGTACTGCTTAGCGAGGTGAGCTTGGCGCTCTTCTTTACGCTGGGCTAGAGCTACATATAACGGTTTACTAGCCACAATTCTGCCATTCATTTCAATAACAACTCTGGTGGCTTCTTCTGGTGATGAAAAGCACACAAAACCAAATCCTCTGCTGCGGCCACCTTCTGTCATGACCTTTGCACTAGTGATTGTACCAAATGGGGAGAACTCTTTTCGGAGACGCTCATCATCAATTCCATCATCAAGATTTTTCACATAAAGGTTTACACCCTGGTATCTGGTGTTCCTGTCCTGCTTCGCTTGCTCAAACTTGCGCTTCAGCTCTGTCTGTCTTTCCACCTTTTTCTGAGCTCGGCCAACATAGATCAGTTTTCCATTGAGCTCTTTTCCATTCATCTCATCTACAGCTTTTTGGGCATCTTCATGTCTTTCAAAACTAATGAAGCCAAAGCCTTTGGATTTTCCACTCTCATCAGTCATAACTTTCACACTTAGGGCAGGACCAAACTTGCCAAAGAGTTCCTTAAGTTTCTCATCATCCATGTCTTCTCCAAAATTCTTGACATAAACATTGGTGAATTCTTTTGCTCTGGCTCCAACCTCTGCCTCACGTTCCTTGCGGGATTTGAACCTTCCAACAAAGACTTTGCGGTCATTGAGCAGCATACCATTCATTTTTCCAATAGCTCTTTCTGCAGCTTCTTGAGTCTCAAAATGGACATATCCATAACCCTTGGATCCATTTTCATCACATACCACCTTACAAGACAGGATGTTTCCAAACGCAGAAAAAGTGTCATGCAAAGCTTTGTTATCAATTGATTTGTCCAAATTTTTCAGGAAAATGTTTCCTACACCACTTCTGCGCAGAGATGGATCACGCTGAGACCACATGATGCGCACTGGTTTGCCCTTAATGACGTCAAAGTTCATGGTGTCCAAAGCTCTTTCAGCATCAGCAGGCTGCTGGAAGTTGACATAGGCATAGCCGAGCGAGCGGCGGGCAATAGTGTCCCTGCAGACACGGATGGACAGGATGGGCCCAGCAGGGCTGAGCTTCTCATAGAGCATGGCCTCTGTCACATCAGGGTGCAGGTCCCCCACATAGAGGGAGGCTCTGGAGTAGCTAGGGGTGCTAGGCTTCATCCTGCTGCCGTCTGCCAGTGCAGGAGAGCAAGAGGAGGGCACTGACAAGGTGAGGAGGTGGCAGCGAGCACTCCAAAGGCAAAGTCAAAAACCTACCGGCTGCAAAGGCGGGTTGGTGGTGGTAGGTGCAGGCAGCACAGGTGGTCTGGATCTGTCTCACTCCATGTCGGGGCTGTCAAGGCTGGTGGCAGTGGCTGCTGGCCTCGGTGGGGGTCAGGCTTGCTTTGTGTCTGCTCGCAGCTGCACTGGGTCTGGGTGCTTCACTTCTGTGTGTTATTTTTAAATCAAACTACCAGGTTGCACAAGACTGTCAGTAGACCAAAGATGAAGGATCCTTTTTGGGTTTTAAAGTTTTTCCAGGATTTTTATTGACTTTTAAAATATTTTTAGTATTAAATGGTTGTCAGGAGCCCAATATGGTGGAAAGTTACAAAGCTCGGTACTGCTGACAGGCCTGTGGTAACCAGAACAAGAGGCCTGTGGTGGCCAGAGCAGATCTGGAGGCCAGTCCCAGTCATCAGTGTCACCATGGCACCAGAGACGAATGTGGGGTGGGGCCAAGGTTCTGTTGTTCTCTTTTTACTGGTTTTACCGGCAGTGCTGCTGACCCCAGGAGCTATACCAAGATTAAGCAAGGTTTTCTGCTGCTGCTAAAGGAATAATGTTTGACCACAAGGACAGGTGGCTTGGGATAGGGAACAATGGCTTGACCACAGTCCCACCCTCACACTTTTCATGATAGTGGTAAAAAGGTCTAAGTATTCGGCCCATCTTGTGCCTAATTTTAGGGACAAGAATTCAACACCAAAGGGCAGGGCCAGATGGATGTGTTTGTTCTCCTCCACCCCCCCCAAAATGGATGCCTTTGGCAAGAATTATGACCTTGGTTACACTGAGTGCTTCCCTGGCAAACTAAGCTTGTGGTGGTGATTGTATTTGGGGAGCTATAGCTACCCTGCAGTTTGGAGTGCATGTATCACCAGCAATCTAGAACAATCTGTAGATGTTACATATAAACCATACTCTTAGTGCACCCAACTGCTTATCCGAATGCAGCCGGACAAACAGTATCGACTATTAGTGCAGCCAGTGTTGGACCTATAGCAAGGGAAATAATTGGCCTACCTATTCAGAGGTAAGTTCAGCTGGTGTCTGAGGATCACCTAGAATACAAGAGGATTTATCGCTTAACCAAATTTCTCTTGTACCCAAATTTATCCATCACTAAATGTGACAAAAATGCATCAGGGTCAGAGAGTATGCACTCCAGTGGTGGCTAGGGGACAAGGGGAATCATGTCCAGGTGGGTCTGGAAACTCTCCAGAGAAGACGACTCCACAACCTCTCTGGGCAGTCTGGGCCAGGACTCTGGCACCCTCACAGCAAATAAATTTTTACTCACACTCAGGTGGAACCTCCCAGGCTCCAATTTGTGCCCATTGGCCCTTGTCCTCTCACTGGGCACCACTTGACAAGAGTCTGGCCCTATTGTCTTGACCCCCCGCCCTTTACATATTGCTAAGTATTGAGAAGATTCCCCTCTCAGTCTGCATTTGTCTAGGCTAACCGGCCCCAGGGCTCTGTGTCTTTCCTCCTCACAGAGATGCTCCAGCCCCCTCAGCATCTTCATAGCCTCTGCTGGACTCTCCCCAGTTCATTGTCTGTCTTGAGCTCGGGAGCCCAGAAGTGGACACAGCACTCCAGCTGTGGCCTCCCTAGGACAGAGCAGAGGGGAAGAAACTCCCCCAACCTGCTGGTCACATTTTTTTAATTTACCCAATTGCTCACTCAGGGACATGCTGTGAACCCACTGATGAGCAAGAGCTTCCTATGAACTCATTCAGATACAGTTACCATCAGCACATTAAAAAAAAAAAAAAAAAAAGGCACACGACTCCTATTCAGCTTACACTTTCCACTGGGAAAGAAGCAGCTTTGCTAACTTTTGCTAACTGGGGCATTTGGGATGGATACAATCCACCACCTGCTGAAAAACATTTCCTTCCTTCTAAAAATAGAGATACTCTCAAATACCTGTGAGAGACTCCCCTTAAGATACATGGGCCCCAGGAGAAAAAAAAAAAACAAGCAGCTCTTCAAAGTACCTCTATTTATTCATCAAAACCCAAAGTCTTAACACAGCTTCTTTTCCTTCCAGGAACTGTGACAACAGGATAGCAAAAGCAGTTGCAGGTATCCAAACGAAACAGTTGAATAAACGTCCAATAAAGGTATGTTTATACAAAACTCATATGGTCTTTAATTAAATGCAATGCAAGTGGTATACACAGTTTGACAGGCACAAAAAGACAGATGACAAGATGCGTAAAGTAAGAGTTTGTATTTTACATTTCTTTTATTGACATGTAGAACATTTCACTACTGATACCATGGAGGGAACAAAACAGAGCAGCATCACCTCAGATTTCAGCTCTTATTTACAGGATTTAGCTGGTAACATTGTAGAATATTCTTGTTTTCATAAAAAATGTCTTATAAAAGCTAGCTGTTATCTACCATTACTGGAGAGCTCTGCTGATGTTAGTATCACAGCTTGATTAACCAGTTACTGTGGAACAGTTCAGGCTACCCCTGCAATGATTATTTCAGTCAGTTCTGAGAGAGACTCAGGCCTCTCTTACCTGATCATCATTTCTACTTCTCCACAGGACCTTTAATGGGTTTCCCAAATTTCAGTGTTAATGCTGACTGAAGCATTAACATAGTAGGATGAAGATGTGACAACCAAAGGGCATTAAATATAAAACATTTAGCCATGTTATTCTTCTGATTTTTTCAACTTTAACTTTGTCTTCTTTTCCTGTGAGGAAGCTTTTGCTGTTTTAGCTTTCTTTCCAGATTCAGTAGTTTTTGGTTTTTGCCTTTGCCTGCTGGAACGTATCAGGTCTTCACGTCCAAGTTCAACCATTTTTGCTTCCCATGACTTCATTTCATTTTCATAACGAACCTTATCATCTTCAGCAAGCTGCAGGTATGGCTGGAAGGAAATTAGGCATCAACAGTTTGTCAGTGCAACTGCCATGTCACATCCTCCTCTCTGATACAAAGGTGGCTTACTACTAGACCTGTGCAGTGCACATCCCAGGTGTTCACTTCCACCTCCAGAAAATTCAAAACACATCAAACTTGCACAAAAATACAAAACCTTAGCATGAAATCATTATTCAAAGGATGGCCACTTCCAAAGAGAAAGTGTATTCCATATTGTTACTAACAGCTAAGGCTTTTTATTTGAGTACTCGTCACAGAGCTGGCTTAGGTAAGGAATAGATCTTTCTGCAGAACTATTTCAAATTCTTTTTCTACAGAAAGAACATGAACCTAGCATACATTCTAAATACAGATTAAAAACAATCTGGAAGAGGGGCAATCAGAGAGGACAGTAGGCACAGAACACCTGAGAAACTGGAGGGTTAGTTTAGATGTCAGTATAGCAGCCCTCCAAATACCAAATCCACATACCTGTCTGCAGGTTCATATTTTAGTACACTAAGAAATCTCACAGAAAACTATTCCCAAGACAACCAAAGTTAGCAGATTACTGTGTGCGCATCACTTGTAGATTTCTATTGCTTTTACCTGTCAAAAGTCTTTTCATGAGCAGTAAATTACTATGCTGGCATTTAAAAATATTACATACGATCAGAAAAAAAAATGTTGCCAACTTAATAAAACCAAGAAAGAGTATACTGCTCTTGGAAGACTCTTGAACATGAAAACAGAGAAACTAACCTTCAAGCCATAGATGCAAACAGCATACAGATTATTTTCTTCCATAAACAACAGAAAGAATCAAATGAGAACAGATAAAAAATGCCTAATGGCCAGTGAGATAACTTGGATTTGTAGGCATAAATTCAGTCCCTCTGTCCTGGTTTGGGTTAGAACAGAACTGTTCTAACCTGTTCAGTTATTTTATTGTTTAGAAGTATTCCATCCCATATACATCATATTCAGTATAAGCTGGGGGGTGGGGGGGGTCTGCTCTCCCTTGCCAGAGCTACCTGATAAACTTCCCCTTTAAGACCTGAAATTCCTGAATCTTAAGTTCGGGCATATGGCACAAGGACCCTGCCCCCAGGGGGAAATGGAACTCTGGAGGTTTGGGATTTGGTGTGCTGCTGGGACTGGGAGCTGAGTGCGTGGTTGCCTGCGGAAGGTGTGCTCGGATCAGAGAGCTGGTATCGGGAGATCCTGACACGGGACGTTTGCAGCTTCAGTGGTGACGTAGTTGTCATAAAAAGGGGGAGTTGGGTTCGGTATTGGGTCCTGCATATATTTATATGTGTTTCATTTAACATTGTTATTATTATTAATAATAAGTAGTTTTAGTTTTATTTTCCAATCCAGAAGTCTCTCTCTGCCTTTATCTCTTCTGCTTGGGAGGGAAGGGGGTAATAAGGAGCGTCTGCCGTGGGTCTGTCGTTGGCTCAGCCTCTACCCTGCGACACCATCACTGACATAAAAAGCCCACCCAAAACTACACACAGGACAATTTGATTCACAAGTTTTTATCTTCATTAGCTGTCTGCCCAACAGGTAACTTCTGGGGTACCGGAATGGTTAGTGTACTTATCTGAAAAAGATTCCACATTACATTCCTTATCCTTCCTCCCAAGATGCCACTTAACATCCATTCCCAGACATACAGAACTTCCATCCTATTGTACTCACACTTCATCAATACTGTGAAATAGTCACTACTGGAATAAAAGCAATGACGATCTTTTTCAAAATGCATAAATATGATCTCAGAGTATTTTCCCAAGTATTACACTTTGAGCAACCAAGTTTAAAATTTTGTATGAATTATTAATTTGGACTCAATTTGTCATTTTTCCATTACATCAGAGCCCCATCAAAATCTACAGACGTACCTGCTTTTGAGAAGTGGACAGTTTTTGCCACGCATCATGTAGTTTCTTGAGCTTTGCCTACAGGATATAGAATATGAGACACGTTAGGACTGTTTCAGCAGCAGACTGACTGCAGAGGGTTACTGATGAATGCCACACTACTGAAAGCCAAGTATAGACCAATGTAAAAAACCACCACAACCACTGGAAAAACTGATGTATTTCTGCACCACAACAAAAAGGGTTAGAATTCTCTCCTTAGAGGAGAAACAAATGAAGTCTAACACTGAAGTGCAAAAAGGAGCACAAACAGTTTGTCTGTGTACCCACGCAGAAGCTTCTACAGGAAGTGCCACCAAGAGTGTAGCCAGATCACCACAGCCTCAAAAACCAAAAAATATAACCTACATAAAGGAAAATCCAAATCCTGAACTAATGAATAGTTTATTTGAAAATGGCAGAATCTAGAGCAGATTTTCTGAATACAACAGATCTATTTTAAAGAATAATCTTTCCTTGCTTACCACAGGTGAAATTCCCTCGCTTTCTTGAAAGTGTTCTGACAGAAAGATGTTAAAGCTGCTTCGAGGTCTTTTAGGTTTTCCAAGCACAGTCAATTCCTTAAAAAACAAACAAACAAACAAGAAAAGTAAAGTGACTCCATCCACCAAGCCTGCATTTTTCCAAAACTAAACTTAAACTTACCAACTGTCTTTGTACTTTACACAAAAGTCAGGCTCACATTCATTTTTGAGTGTTTTCTTCTATAGACTGGACTGTATGTCAAGATGCTCTCGCCACATGTCAAGGCTTGTGTTAAACTCAATTAAGAAAAGCTAACAACTAGAATTTTCACAGATATTTAAAAAAAGGAAACAAAAAAATGCAAACAAACAAAAAAGGAGTTTAAACTGATTCTTACTTCAGTTAAGCCTTCCAGAAACCAAAGACTGTTACCAAATTCCACTCAGTAAGAAAGTCCTGATGACAAATTTTCTATGGTCTTTATAAGGCTTTGGTTTCTGTGAAACACTGCATGCTTGCATAGAGGAGGGCAGCCACCCAACTCTGTGGGAGGTGAGAAGGTACAACAGAACCAGGGAAATGGAACCAGGTTTCTGCTATCAGAATGCTTTGCCTACAGGGATAACAGTGAGAGAGGGGAAGTACAGCAAGTAATGGATGCAACGACACATTCTTTTCTCCAGCCCTAAGACATTCCCACTGCAGCCTGGGAGCTGCAAATGAACATCTGCTTAGGGGTAAGGTATGTTGCTTAAATTCCTTGTGGTGCTATGCTCTAAAATGGATCAGCAGAATCATCTGGGTTAAAAACTTCCTCTAAGTTTGTAAGCCAGATTAATTTCACTTTCACCAATGAAGGCAAAGTCACAGCAGCAGTTTCATGAGCAAGCAGTAACGCCTTCAACTGATTTTGCCACTGGACAAACCATAATACTGTATGTTTACAGATGGTTCTGTCTCTCAGGATTTACATATAAACCAGCTAAAAGGGAAAAGGTAAAATGATCTGTAGGAATGATAAAAAAAGAAAACTTAGAGATGTGCCTCTATGCAGCCCTAATTCAGCATGTCAGAAGCTACACAGGCAGCCAAGTGGCAGAATCAAAAGAAAGGAAGGGAAAAAAAAGCTACTTCGAACAGCTTTGTAGGGGCCACTGCAATAACAGACATAAAGCCTTTGTGAAAAGCTATTTCTGGATGTCTTCCCAACAGTAAGTCCGGTTCAAGAGTGTTATCACCTATCATTCCTCAGGCAGCCTTAGGAATAGGAAGAAAACAAAAAAAAAAAAGGCATGGAGAAGCTACCCATAAGCATACAGGGATGCGCTAGTCCTGGTCTTCAAAGCACAGGAAAGCCACTAAAATAACTGCTAAACACCAGCAATTGTTTTAATCCATGGGTCTTGGGGGTTTCTTTTCATTCAGAGTGTCACTTTTGCATTTCTAAACATGCCTCAGCTCTGCTCTGTATAAAAGACAAACAGACTTCAGGTTCCTTGAAAGAAAAGAAACCTGAACATCAGAGTACTTACTTTCTTCACCCTGAGTGATCTTCGTCTTGCCAGTCGTTTTCTCCTTTCTTCTTTCAAAGCTGCAGCCTGGGCCGGAGTTAGCTGTGCTTTATACAGAGCCAACTGCTCTTTGTATCTTTGCCAGTCTGTCTTTCTAGCTTCCTCATAAAACTACAACAGAAGCAATCACCAACCTTAGACAGATGCTTTCAGTCAGAAGCACTTGATGATTAAACAAACTATGTCCTAAGAAAAACAATTACAGACTGCTCTGGAACATAAGATCTTTACACCAAAGTAGCATTTTTCGATTTGTTTGATTAGCAGAACGGATTCTGAAGAACTCAGGTTCAAAACCTGGGCTCTTCCCATGCATTTATCTCCATTAATCTGGTAACACTGCATGAGTCTTCAGATGCAGTTCAAAGCAGTAACACTCTTCCATACAAGAAGGAGAAGCTGAAGCTGGGTTGAAATCATGACTCTTCAAGTGCATATACCCACAAGTGCTGTAGCCACCAAACACACTCCTACACCATCCAACACCAGGTAAAGGCCTTGGTACCAGGGCATCAAGAAGAGCAGAGCCAAGCTACCAAGCATCCAGGTAGACCTGAAAAATCACAATCCGAGTCTCCACTAAAAGCAGTCAAGGAAGAAAAATCATTACTTTGCTGTAACTGGCACTTAAGATTCAGCAGTGATTAGCAGTTCATGGAATTGTTTTACATTATCTCTTCAAAGTGCCACTCTTAAGGAACTTCACTGTCTATGACAAGAAGTAAATTAGATGAAACCTGAAGGAAATTACCTCTAAGCATCGGCAGAATAAAAATCGATCCTTTCACCAAAACTAAGTTTCACCTAACTTAAGCATATGAAAGCAGAACAACCTTACAGTACAGATGTTATTACACACATCATGCACACACACGCACACAATTCTTGTCCAAAAAGAAATGAGATCTTGGTTACCAGCCCTCCAGCCACAGAGAAACAGAGCTGTATCATCTGTTTCTCTGGCAACAGATTCAAAACACTGAATCCACAGACAAGTGGAGAAGTATCAAAATATCTTCCCCTGAGTACTTGGCAGCCCCCAGTTCTTTTCAGAATTGCTTTTATGTCTGAACCATTCTACTCAAACACCTTTGTTGTTTAAAAACACCACAAAAGAAACCGACAGGAGACTAACCAAGGAAATAACCGCTAAGATTCTAGAGTTCAAAGTACATAGGGCAAAGATACAAACTCACCTGTTTCTGTGATGCTGGTAACTCCTTCCAAGCACCTGCTATTTTTTTAATCAGCTCCACGTTGTTAATTTCTGCACATTCAAATGAGAAAGCAAGGAAAGACAGATCAAAACTGTATCTTTATTAAGCTTCTTCAATTTTTCCCAAGAAAAGCAGACACTCGTACCTTTTTCCTGTACAGATATATATATATTCCTCCCTTCATAAAACTGACTTACAGTGGCAGTTAAAGGGAAATGCAATATTTGGTGGAGGAAGAATCCCTGCTCTTTGTTCAAACTCGAATGAAACTTGCAATGATGAACTAAAGAACCATTTGAAGACAGACATCTATTACTGCTCTACAACAGTTTTGTTTTTTTTTTTTAAAGTTAGATCCTTTTTGATGCAATACAAGACGGTCTGAACTTAAAAGGGGCCAAGGCAAAAAACCCAACAGTAGAATTTCCAGTTCCTAGTTATATGGCAAAAAGACTCTTCAAATCAAGTATAATGCAACCTCATCCACTTGATATAGCACACGTGCTTAGACTTTATTACAATAAAGTCCTTCATTTACAGTATTATTCAAAAGAAGTAAAGTAATTTCCTTCTCCCATAAACAGATTGACAGTGATTTGAATCTGCTCTGGTTTTCAGCTGAGTGCCTTTGACTCTACTCTTTTTCCTGTGGTCATCTGATGAGGCTTCCAGCCAGACCTGATTTTATGAAAGGGAAAAAAATTCCCAGATAGAGATCCCAGGGTGCTGGAAAGAGGAGATAACTTCTATTTCCCTCTCCCAGCTTCTCCTCTGTTTCACACGAAAAGAAAAATAATAGATCTTCCTCTCTCCCACCACAAATGCAACGTTCAGCCACCTCAACACTGGAAAAGCAGAACTAGGCTCTTATCAGTAACCTGACTTCCAGAATGCTGGAAAAAGAAGACTTGACAGGCAGTTTCTAGTCCAAGTACACCAAGCCTTTGAAAGTACGATGCTTTGCCACTGATAAAAGAAAACAAAATAATTATTGGGTTGGCAAAGCAATGTTTTCCTCCACTTTTCTTTGCAAATTGCACATTCTGCAGAGAGAACACCGTTCCTACCCAAGTGACAGTATCTTTGCAACAAACTCTCTGTCATACCTGACGTGTTAGTACTTTGTGTTTCTAAAAGCAAAGCCAAGCACAGTCAAGCCAGGCGTGCGCCCAGTTCCCTTCAGGTCGCATACCTGGGTTTTTCTGCCTAAAAACATCTCGATTTTCCGTCAAGAAGCGGAAGTAGGCGGTCATAGGCCGCTTCGGGCGCTCAGCCGAGCTGATCCTCGTGGAGAGGCACTTCTCCACCGAACCGACGCCGCCGCGGCTCCTGCACAAAACGGCACGCCCCGTTACCCCCACAACGCCTCAAGGGGGAACCCCCGCCCTGGAGACTCCCGTCCCGCCACACCCGCACCTGAGGATCCGCTGCGCACCACTAACGACGGCCGCTGCCCGGCCCAGGACGGCTAGCGCCGCCGCCATACCTCTGCTCGACACGCCTGCGCACTCAAGTATCGCGCGCCCAGGATGGGGGATTGGCTGGGGAGAACGCCCGCGCTGCCCGCCATCAGGATCGGGCATTGGTTGGGGAAAGTGCCCGCCCTGCCCACCATCGGGATCGGGGATTGGTCGGGGAGAGCGCCCGCCCTGCCCGCCATCAGGATCGGAGATTGGCTGGGGAGAGCGCCCGCCCTGCACGCTGCCCTGACGCGGTGGAGGAGCAGAGGCACTGCACTCCGGGCCAAGGTGACTCCACCCCCAGCCGCCGCTATGCCCGCCCCGGGCCAGCAGTTTCCTCAGGCTCCCCCGCGTTAACCATCGCCGGCCCGGCTCCTATCGGCGCACACTGGTCATCCACCAACAGCAGCCCCCCAGAGAGCGACACTAGCGTCTGAAGAGCGTACGTCCATGTTTATTGTATTGGGCTGCAGCCAGAAGCGTAATACAGAGATCAGAAAGTAATTCAGCAGAATATCGTGAGCTGTGCCCAAAAATTAAGTCTGGTTTTACCTGAACAGCAAACTTCTGGCTGCTGTAGAGCACACAGGTTATCTGCACACCTCGAAAAGGAAATCGCAGAAAAAAGGATACAGAGATACGTCCTTTTTCCCCATCACGGTAAACAATGCAGGATGGAGTAACCTAAAACTGTAATATTTTTTTCTCTTTAAGTAGGATTTCGGTAAAAAGCATTAACAGAGTAATTGTGGATGAGTAGCAGTGGAGACGTTTGCCTCCATAGCTGAAATCTGACCAACTCTTTCAAATGTTAAGTAATGTAGTATTTCCCTCGATTACTCCAAAAGCAGAAAGTGAACAGCAGAGAGTATCATAAGAATCAAAAGACTTGGCTTCATGCCTCTAAACCAACACTAGGTTTTGGGTTCTTTTTTTTGAATTATTTAAAGATGCTGTAGGCAGAATGTCTTGCTCTTTGTTGTTGGTCTTTGTTTTCTGATCCATCCTGCTGCTGCTCCTTGCACTGTAATGGAAAGTCATTCTTGCAGAAGAATTACTAGTTTTCAAATGTTTCAAACAAATATTTTCCAGACCATCCCTAATACAAATCAGTAAACCAAAAGAGTATTCTGAGATGCAAGTCAAACTTCGAGTTTCACACAGCTTAATACAGATATTGCAAACATTTCAGTAACTTATAGTACAAATGTATTACTCGTGGCTAGGCTTCGCGAACGAAGATAAGTCTAGAAAAAATAAAAGCTCTGGGAACACATTCTGATGGTCAGAGTTTTCTACCACCAATTTAGCAATTAAGTGCAAACCATGGCTTTGCCTTCCTAGGTACACTGTCCTAGTTCAAGTATAACGAAGCACTCATTTTAGTAACAAAACACCCCCCATCTACTCAGCTTACACTCTGAAGTGAACAAGGATATTTTAAGACTAACAGAGCCACTCGCCACCAAATTTTTGTTTTAGAAGTCAGCATTACATCATAGATAAAACCATAGCACAGAAGTGACATTTGCCCAGCTATGACCAATTTATGCCATTTAGGTCAGCAACTGAGCAAGCATGAAGATAACAATATTCCACTGATAGGAATAACAGCTTCTGCTGCGCATGCTTCCCACCTACACTCCAAATTCCAGATTGGCATTCATCACAGATAAAAGAAACCCACAAATATTTTTGTCTTAAGAATGTATTTTCTGATGACAGAACTGCAAGTCACTTTTCTTCCATTTGCAAGGTACAGAGAAAAAATTCAGTCTCAGTTTTATTTTCAGATAACAAAGAAGAATGCACAGTAGGAAATAGAAGTCTTTCTGCTTTTAATCTACTTTATCAGGAAAGATAGCCCCTCTCCAGAACTACTGGCTTTCCACATGCACAGTCTGGAGCAACTGAAGTGTCAGTTAATGGAAAAGGTAGCTCTGAGTGCAAGAAGTTTACTGTTAACATTCCGATATTGCAAATACGCCACCTTAATACTTCCTGCATGAATGAATACATATGTAACATGTGGTTACAAACTAGTTGAAATCCTATACAGGCAGATCATGCTAAATAAATTAGGCTAAAGCTAGTCTCAAAATTGTTGCAACACAGGTCTAAGTAGAATGCAATGCATGGCTTTATCTTCCTTTTTGTCTACAAGACACATGCTCACTGAATATTTTGATTCTCTAATGTTAGAACAAGCACTTTAAGAATATGCATGATTAAAAAAATAGCCAAGACAAGTAGTAGAAAATGCATTTTATTTATATTGAAAAGGCTACATTTAGACTTGTAAAAGGTCTGTGATAGTGTTATGTTGCCCACATTTCAAAATCAGTTGTGAATAGCAACAAAACAGTTACCTATCTTTCTACATAGCAGTGCAATTAGTTCATATTGCAATAAAATTAAGTATGCAACAGTCAAAACCAAGTGTTTCTTAATAATCATCGTACAAAGAACTACAGTGCAAAGATCATTTTATGTTTTAAGAAATATGCAGTCTTTAGAATATCTCAATGGGTGGGATACTCCAAATTCATTACTAGCAGTTGTATTTTGTCAATACTGTCCACAAGCAAATTAAGTCTAAAACGAAATTACTTACACTGTAAATAGTTTATACAGTTAAAAAACCCCCCACGAATTATATACCTGAACTAAGAAAACAAGATTTGAACACACTTATGAAACTGACAACATACTTTAAGGACACACATACAGTATTCATCACATAAAACCAGCTACTTTTGCCAGAAAAAATACTTTCATTGTTTTAGAACTGCATTATGGATCTTGTAGTCTGAAGATGCAGATATCCAACTCTTAAAAACCATAATAAATGCCTTCTGCAAAGCATACAAAGAGGATAAATATTCTTATCACAGTCATAAGGTTATTTTTGGAAGTTTCTTCTCCATTGCTCCAGAAACACACTTACATGGGTGAAAAAAATTCAAGGGGCATCATGACCCATTGAAAGAGTAAACTGCTCCGCTTCCTTCTAACTTCGAAACAACCTTAGAATTTACAGTACTTTGTGGTATATGAAAAAGTCTTCACAATTTTACATTGCATATTTCTGAGTCCATTCTCTTGCATGTCTGTTGTATCTGTACGTGCAGAAAGAAGGCATTACGGTGGAGAGCTGTTAGTGATACATTGAGAACAGCCACATATTTACTCAACACAGATGTTACCGAGCTTTTCACCTCTTTAACACTGATTCACATAACGTTAAAATAGTATAAAAGCCAAGAAACATACTTACTGCGTGTTCAGTTTCTAAGGTTACCTATCAAAGCTATTTAGGCTCAAACTCAAAGCTACAGACTTCAAGAACTTCAGAAGAGGGTTATGTGATCCAATTGTATCAGACATTGAACTGCCATTTTAATAATTCTTTTTTTCTCTCTAGGGAGAGAAATACTAGGCCATAGACTTCTATGTAACTTCCACATTACTGTAACTTCTACTGTAACTTCTGTTACTACTTTAATTTATTCCTTCTCTACCCAATCCTTAAGGTAAAAGCAATACTCAAATCTTGATGGACCAGTGATACACGATGAGCCATAGGACATTAGAATGCACTGCAAGAAGTACTCAATTGTTCAGTATTCAAAACCAGGTATCAAACAATTTCTGAGTCAGCAAACCAGAAAGTCAAAAATTCTTCTGGATATCACAAATATTCCACAGAATCTGAGGCAAAGAATCTAACCATTAAAATACTTAACATTAAGGCTACCAAAAAGCAGCTGAAGTTCCAAAAATAAAAGCAGCCCAAAACTAAATCTGTAACCTTTTCCACAGCTTGAAGAAGTCAGATAAGTAGGGGTGGCTGTCTATCAATGTGCTGCATGGCTATGACCATTTAATGTATTGTCAAGGCCACCTGAAAACAGTGGCAGCAGATTGTTCAACCATTAAAAATGGTTCTCCAGCCGATTGACTTTCGGGAAGGTTATTCCATTCTTGGCAAATCAGGATTGGATGTATTTGTAAAACTTTAGAGACTTCTGCTTCTTGTTGCTATCCTAAATCCTCACGTGCTAAAACTTTGTTACAGAAGATAGCTCAGGCCATGATGTAGATGACAACCTGGATTGTGCTGAAAATATGCATAGCAGCAGAGTTCAATAAAATCTCCCAGTGTAAGCAAAATAGTACTTCCTTCCTGGATCACTGATTCTGTAACCTTTCCCACTTAAGAGTTGTTAAACCCAGCAGAAGCAGACAGCTGATATGGATCAGCAGAAAGCAGTGAAGAAGGAAAAATCTCAGAAAGGTAGTACTTCCTCCATGGAACTCTCTAGAAATCATGCAGTCTAGTCTGTGGAAGAAAGGGCCCAAGCTTCCTGCAACCCCAAACAAACTCTTAAGAAATTCATACATCATGCTAATATATCCACAGATGCCAGCAGTCAAAAGTCTGAGCCCTCAAAGGAATCATTCTAGAGAGCTAGTGGTCTGGAAAGAAACACCACTATGCCAGAGCACCAGGCTTGCTAGTGACCTCTGACTCCTGTGACCTGACACAGTGAGGGTTCAGCCATAACAATTTCAAAACCCTCGCTTCAGAGTGGTGCACAGCAAGAAGTCAGCAAACCCTAAAACTGAACTTCAGCAAATCCAGGGGTGTTCCACATTTTAAGACCCCAGAACAGATGTTCTGCTGAGAATAGTACTTTCAGAGTTAAAACTTCTCAAATCAAAATCAGGTTTGGTCCAAAAGCATATAGTACTTCAGTTATGTGCTGTCCATATTACCTTCCCAAGATGGGAAACTTCCAGCAAGTTCTAAAGCTGCTCCAGAGAGTAAAAAGGTTATTTTTCTCTGTAAGATGCTGCCAATTGCACGGTGACAATGGTTCTTAGCACTAAAGAGTCTATCCCACATCTATATAAAATGGTTTAAAAACCCCATATGTTTGTTGTTCATACCTAACATCTTAATAAAGGCACAACCAGAGAATCACAGTAACAACAAAATGCATATTTGGGAAATAATTTTTAATGCAATAAATAATAAAGATCCAACACAAAAGTGCCAAGGTTTTTATGCAACTAAATACAAAAAGTATCCAACAGTTGTGCCTAGAGGTTTCTGCTTGCCATTCCACTGATTGATGTTTTCAAGATTTAGAAAGCTAATCCTGTAGAAATCTATGAAAAGAGTATCTTTAGAAGTTAAGACAGAAGGTACACAGCAGATAACCATCTGCACATATCACATACACAATAATGTGTAAGTTATACTCACTTTTCCTTGTCTGATTTGTAGATCTGTGCAATATCCGGTACTAATGGGTCATCTGGATTAGGATCACAAAGTAAGGAGCATATGGACAATAAAACTAAATAAAAGAGACACTAGATTAAACAAGTTAGTTTGCTTTATTTCTATAATCCTTTAAAGTATTACAGTACTCTGAAGAAGGGTGGTGCAAAGGAGATTGGAAAGAGAATGTATACTAGCATTAAGCTTTCACATAGCAGTTCTGCTCAGAATGTTTACACAGCATCGTTTTTCTAGTAAACAAAATTTGATACCAGCCCAGAGAACTTGCAACCCATGAACCTGTGTCGATCTCTCTCCCACGCTGTAACCTATAAACATTAAACAAACTATAGACTGCATAGTTACTTTAATTTGACCAAATGAAGCCCTTCCATCAACAATTAGTTAATTAATATGTTCATATTACACTGCCATGCAATACTCTATTTGTGGATATTCTCCAGTTCTCTGCTGACAGCTAGTCTCTCCTTCATAAAATAATTTCACTTAATTTGATATGTGTGACTTCCATTTTGGGAAAACACTTTGTCAGCATTATATGCAGGTATCTGCTTGTAATTCCACATTCACTACCAGGTATTCAACCAAGGATGTTTGATTTTTCTAACATTTTCAGCCCATACTTTTGAGGAAAATTCTTTTTTTATACTAAGAACTACCATGAATACAAAAGTACACAGTTAAACGATTCTAAAAATGTTGTGAAAGGGAATTTGATGCTACTGTAAGAATCTGCTGTAGAATAAGATTTTTTTTCCCCCTCACTTTGTCTTGTTGGCAAAGGAGCCCAGATTAACACCTATTTTCAGATGCAGCAAGTTTGACCACTTGATACTAACACATTTCATTTTACTAAGTGCCAAATACCCAATAATATTAGAAAATTGGGTTAGAATACTTGGTCATATCACTCGGAGGCACTATCAGTATGTTGTAATCCTTTGATTCAGAAAAACAAGACAAATAAAGGAGAAACCTCCATGGGTCACTGAGCTTATGGAGCATATGATGTACAGGCATGTCAAATCAGAACACAAGAGCAGCAGATTGTTCTGCTTTGTAACTGCAGGAAAGCTTCAACAACTAAAGACACAGGAAAGTGCAGAAGAGCTAAAACGTAAAGAGTTTTCAGTTGTAAATGCCAACTGTTAAACACAGTAAGTGCCAGCTTTCATTTACTAACTACCTTCTATGCATCTAGAAACACGACAGTTTTTGCTCAGTGATAAACAACTAATTTCTGTGGAAAGTCGGTATCAACTACACTTAGCAGGAATTAATATCTTCAGCAACTAGTACAGGGAACAGTATTAAATCTAGATTTTATTTAGCATAGAGCAATTTCCATTGGAAAAAGACTAACAGATTTTTCCTTGCTTGTATTCCAAACGCAATGACACCTTCTAAAAAAAGACACATGGTTTAGAAAGCTCTCAAGCACATAAGCAAGATGTGATACTGTTTAACCTTTTGAGTCACAGGAGACCTCTCTGTATTATGACTATGTGTGCCAAAGCATTTTGAAGATAGGCAAGAAAAAACAAATGATAGCACCTATATTTTAAGCAGCTTTTGAAGTGACACAAAATGCCTACAACGAAAAAACTGCTTAGCTGTAACCTCAATCTTCCAAAAATATAGTGTTCAACTTGAGAGAGTTTAACTGCAGGACTAGAATATTTTAATAATTATTTTACTGATGACTTCAGCTACATTATAAAATGTTTTCCATTTATATTCAAATTAACTTGATTTTGAAGCTCTGCTCTCCAGCTGCACCTCAGTTCTGCATGCACAGTCAGCTATTACACAGAAGTTACCTTTTAGGCTAATTGCACATTTATTATCTTACCCAACTTGTTTTAGAACATTTATTTGCCATGCATGTAATATTTTATGTAATGTGACACTCCAACTGTGCAAGATTTTGGAGTGTAACAAGAATTCCAATGGAATTTGCTACTTCTATAATATGCAGGTTAAATGAGCTCCTAATGATACCCTTAAAAAGGTATACGTTAGTGTATGAAACTTCATAATTGCATTAGCAAATCTGAGGATTTACCTTTAGACACAGTCAGAGCTGGTGACCACTGCGATCTCAAGATATCAAGACAAATACTCCCATTACTGTTTATATTTGGGTGGTAGATTTTTGTTGTAAAAGCAATCTGGAATAAAATAAATAAGTAACATCAAATTATGTTTTCTTGCATTTGGATTCACACAGAATCAGAGATTCATTACGGTTGGAAAGGACCCTCAAGATTATCACAGAATCACTAAATATTAGGAGTTGGAAGGGACCTCGAAAGATCATC